>JAREIK010011205.1:0-25122 GCA_029783825.1 Sapria himalayana
GTGCCAAGGGCTTCCTTAATTATTTAGTGCCATAATAGAATTTTTGAAAATTGGTTTAGGGGAAATTAAAAAATTTCAAAGAATTGTGCACCTTTGCAATTAAGGAAGGTGAAGGGGTGAAAGTATAATTAATGGAAGTTTAAATAGTAAAATAATAATAATAAATTGTCAAAATAGTTCAGGGAAGCCTAGAAAATTCTCTAGATCTCGGATGACGAAACGGACTGTGCCGTTAAGTTCGTCTGCGAAATTAGTAACCTAGGAAAGTTCGTTAAATCCGAGACAGTCGGAATATTTTACGAATTTCTAGGCGCGGGTTTAGAGTGAAACCTGAAAACGGGATTTTAGAAAAATCTCGAAAAATCAAATATTTAAAGAATATTCAATTATGATAAATAAAAATTTGCGGGATAGAATAGACTCGAATGGGCAATAGAAATTATTATCTAAATAATAAGAATAATAATTAAAGAAAAAGAAAATAATTAAAAAAAAAAAAAAAAAAAAAAGAGGATAAAAAATCAAAACGGTGGGACGGACTGGAGACGAATGGGGGAGAGAGAGAAAACGAATTTTTCTTTTTATTTTCTTCTTTGTTTCTTTCCAGATCTAGGAAATCGGACCGTAGGCGTTCGTCGGAGCAGAAGGCAAAATTGGTATACGCGAAGAGAGCTACGCATAGGTACCAATATCTTAGCCTTTTGTCAAACTTTAAAAGGTAGAAAATTTGCCTATGTGTTATTTCAAGCCTAAAGGTTATGTAATGACTTGAAATTTTCTTAGAGCCATGAAAGGTCGTAAACTTCAGTCCAAAATTTTAGAGAGTTTAGGAATTTTTAGGAATTTTTGGGACTGTGTTCGGACAGTCAGGGCTGAATTTTGGGATTTATGGACAGTTTTGATTGAAATTTCAGAAGTATAGTCGGATAAGTCGGACAGAATTTTCAAAATGTTTCGGGTATTTTTAGACTAATGGAAAGTCCCTTAGTCAAAAGTTGACTAAAACAGATAGTTTTTATGGGGTATTTAATGTGTATGGACATTTTGGACAATTTCACATCATATTATCGATGTCCATATTGAATAGGACTAGCACGTAAAGTTTTGTTAGAATCGAAGTTCGTTCGATATAGTCACTTTGAAAGCCCTGTGTATGTTTTATGGTTAAAACGTTAAACTGAGGGCATTTCGTAATTTGAATGAATTGTGTAGGCGATTTGAGCATCCGACGAGAATTAGAGTGCTTGACAAGATTTGAAAGAAATTAGCGAGAAAAAGGTGAGTACTCAAAATCATTTTCTAAAATGAAAGTGTTTAAATTACAAGTTTGTAAAGTGCTTTGAAAATATAGATTTATAAAGCATTTTATTACCTCCCAATTGTTATACTCAGCAGAAAAGTTCGATTTCAGTATTTAAGAAACATTTGGCCTGGTTTAGCAAAACCCCTAGATGGCACAGCTCAGTTTCCGGTCAGATGTATTTCGGATTGTGCATGGCAAGGTTATGGGATATTATGACTAACTATATTGCCTGGTCGGCAATTGGGGGTTAGATCTAGCATATATTTATATAGTGAGTCGCCCTCTGCACATTCGAGGTATATAGTTAGCGCGTGACTTAGTACATAGCGATGAGGTGTTGGTTCCGAGGTTCCATCACGAGCATTTTGGTTCCGAGGTTCCATTATGCTATATAGATCCCGCCGTGTTCACCGGACCATCTTAGCCGGGTAGTGTTCCGAGGTTCACTACCGATGCCAGGTTCCGAGGTTCCGAGGCATCACTTCTAGGGTATTTCAGAAATGGGCCACAGTGGTTGGTACTTGATTTACAGTATAGCACTTTCAGATATTAACCACCACTGAAACAGTTTTCAGCAGCAGAAATAGTTTTCAGAACAGATTTCAGCAGCAGAATTAGTTTTCAGCAGCAGAGAAACAGTTTCAACAGCAGAAATAGTTTTCAGAACAGTTTTCAGAAATGGTTTCATAGCAAAAACTCAGTTTTCTCATAAACAGTTTTACAACCATTTATGTACAGATTTTCATATTGGAGGTACAAACAGCAGACAGCAGCATTTAGAACTTATAGTACTCACTGAGCCCGTTTGGCTCACAGTTTTCTGTTTTTAAAATAATTTTTCAGGTGCAGGTGTTGAAGCCTAAAGACTTTTCCAGGATCCTCAGTCCTAGACGCTGTGTTGTGATTATATATAAGATAAGGTGTAAATTAAACTAGTAAAAGTTAAAATGTGACATTTTGTATATGTAAATATCTTTTGTAAATATGCATGCATGGTTTTGAGAAAAACAGGTTGCGATAAACTTATATTGATGATCTTATCTTATATTTTGATGAGGACCAGAGGTCCTTTATTGTTGTAGTTGACATTTGGAAAACATTGGGAGTGTATTTTTGTTTTATACAGGTGATTTTGTATTTGGGCTTGACCACCAGTGCAGTCGTTATGCTGCCGGATTTTCGTTAAATCTAAAGGTGTGATTTTGATAGAAAAGTGAAAAATTTTATAACCCACGTTTTCCAAATACAGTTTCAGCAGTTTTAACGGCTTAGCTTCATGGTAACTTGTCAGTCGAGCGAGCTTGGCTGGGAGGTTACTGTGGAGTTGCCGGCAGATTTCCTGTCACTAGGAAGGGGGTCTGTCAAGTTGGTATCAGAGCAGTTTTAGGCGATAGTTCGCCTGTTTTTCGCGCGTTTTCCACAGTATTTCCTATAGAATTATTTTTTTTATAATGATTTTCCTATTGCAACCTATATGTTTTGCTAAATCCTTGCATGCATCAAATATTGAAAAGTGTCACTGAATCTTTTAACTTTGAAATTCACAGCATTATGTCTGGATGAGGTCGTAGAGGTCGATCTAGGACTTCCGCACCGGAGGCACCACCAGAGAGATATGTCGAGCACACCCCTAGATCTTGAAAATGCTTCAATGAATCAGCCCCCAGCAAAACCATCGAGGGCCGCAGATCCAGGTGGCGGTACCTTGACGATGGATCAGGTATATAGATTGTTACAGTAGCTACCGTCAGCCACGGGAGCCTCCAAAGAGTAGAGGGGCATGATAGAACGCGCTCTAAAATTAGGGCTAAAACTTATGATGGTAATGGCGACCCAGAGGCAGGGTACTTATGGTTAGATAGGGTTAGCGTTCTAGCTATTATATGGTGACGTAGACATGAGGTCTTTCCACCGGCCCGGTAGAGACACAAGTTTTCTCGTGTTTACTAGGTACACCAAAGCAAAGCAAGCAGCAATTTTATGAAAAGTTTGAGGCTGCATATGAAGGTAGAAAGGAGCATTTTAGTTCTAACTAGGGGCGGCCAGACAGTAAGAGAGGTGCTCCCAGCACTAGTCAGCCAGGCACCAGTCAGTCTAGTAGAAAGAAAGGAAAGAAGTGGACAGCGGTAGAGGCTCAGGACGAGGAGCAGCATCTAGCCAGGGATCCGTTCGATCACCAGCAGCCCCAGGAGGTGGTAGATCTTCAGGATCATCTTTTCCATTGTGCCCTACATGTCAGAGGAGGCATCTCGGAGAGTGCAGGATGAATATGACAGGATGTTTCCATTGCGGGCAGGAAGGTCACTTTATCCGAGACTGTCCACAAGTTAGTAGCTGCAGAGACCTCTGAGGTAGGTACAGTAGCATCTACCCCAGGCACCAGCGGTCCCAGTCAGGCTGGTAGGGGTGGTTCAGGCAGAGGGTGGCAGTACAGCACCTGGTAGAGGTCGCTGGTAGGGGTGCAGGAGGCAGAGGCAGTACCCCGATTAGGCCAGATTCAGAGTGGTACTCGTACTCAGGCTCGGTATTTACAGTCACACAGCAGGAGGCAGATGCATCACCAGACGTGATTACTGGTATGATTTCAGTTTACGATCATGATGCATATGCATTGGTGGACCCAGGAGCCACTCATTCATTTATTTCAGTACCATTCACTGAGAGGCACCAGATAGAGTCCCAGCCTATAGATGGTCGTATGGTGGTTTCCGTACCCAATGGGGATACTATGATATCCGAAAGGATAGTTCCAGGTAGCAGATTGGTGATCCAGAATAAGGATTTTCCAGCAGACTTGATAGTGCTAGGTATCCATGATTTCGATATAATCTTGGGTATGGACTGGTTATCCAGGCATAGAGCCACCTTAGATTGCTATAAGAAGGAAGTAAGATTGGTTCGGCCAGAGGAACCAGGCGTGATATTTCGGGGAATCAGAAGAGAGATCGCCCCTAGTCTCATTAATGCCATGACCGCCTCGAAAATGCTTCGGAAAGGTTGCCAGGGTTATTTGGCATTTGTAGTGGATAGGAGACAAGAGGGGACACGGCTGGAAGACATCCCCATAGTCAAAGAGTTCCCAGATGTCTTTCCAGATGATATTTCAGGTTTACCCCCGGATAGAGAAATTGAGTTCGTTATTGAACTGATTCCAGGGACCGAGCCAATATCCATTCCTCCATACAGAATGGCGCCAGCAGAGTTGAAAGAATTGAAGGCACAATTGGAGGAATTGCTAAGCAAGGGCTTCATCCGACCTAGTACCTCACCGTGGGGAGCTCCAGTTCTCTTCGTAAAGAAGAAAGATGGAAGCTTACGGTTGTGTATAGACTATAGACAGCTGAATCGGGCGACAATACGCAACCAGTATCCGCTTCCTCGTATAGATGAGCTATTTGACCAATTGCATGGATCTCGGGTATATTCTAAGATTGACCTAAGGTCAGGCTACCATCAGTTGAGGGTCCGGAGAATGATGTTTCTAAGACTGCCTTCAGGACGAGATACGGTCACTACGAGTTCCTAGTGATGCCATTCGGATTGACTAATGCCCCAGCTGCGTTCATGGATTTGATGAACAGGGTATTCAGTCCGTATTTAGATAAGTTTGTGATCGTATTCATTGATGACATTCTAGTGTACTCAGGCAGTTCAGAGGAACATGCAGAGCATCTCCGGACAGTATTGCAGATTCTTAGAGAGCGTCAGTTATACGCTAAGTTTAGTAAGTGCCAGTTTTGGTTGGACAAAGTAGCTTTCTTGGGTCATGTCATTTCGGCAGAAGGTATTAGTGTGGATCCTCAGAAGATCGAAGCTATAGTGAACTGGAAGCCGCCCACGAATGTTTCTGAAGTTCGCAGTTTCCTTGGATTGGCAGGTTATTACAGGAAATTTGTTGAGGGATTTTCGAAGATAGCAACCCCGTTGACCAATCTATTGAAAAAGGATCAGAAATTCGAGTGGTCAGATACCTGCCAGCATAGTTTTGAGGAGCTGAGACAGAGATTGACGACAGCTCCAGTATAGCACTACCGTCAGGAAAGGACGGTTATGTGGTATATAGTGATGCCTCCAGACAAGGGTTAGGGTGTGTTTTGATGCAGGATGGTAGAGTGATAGCTTATGCTTCCCGTCAGTTAAAGAAGCACGAGCAGAACTACCCGACCATGATTTAGAACTAGCAGCAGTGGTTTTCGCTCTAAAGATCTGGAGACATTATCTATATGGTGTTCCTGTCAGATATTCACCGATCATAAGAGCCTGCAATATATCTTCACTCAGAAAGAGCTTAACTTAAGGCAGCGCGGTGGTTGGAGTTGATTAAGGATTATGATTGCACGATAGAGTACCATCCGGGGAAGGCCAATGTAGTGGCCGATGCCTTTAAGCCGGAAACCGGAGGGTTCCTATGCTTATCTGCAGACAGTATATCTCCCATTGTTGATAGAGTTGAGATCTTTGGGAGTTCAGTTGCAGGTAGCTGATACAGGGACACTGTTGGCATCATTTTATGTTCGTCCTCTTCTAGTGGATCAGATCAAGGAAGGTCAGAAGCAGGTTTCAGAGATGATTAAGTTGAGGGCAGAGATTGAGGGTGGTAGGAAACCAGAGTTCCAGATCAGAGACGATGGCGTAATAGTTAGAGGGAGTCGAATGTGTGTACCTGAAATAGGTGAACTAAAAAGGGAAATCATGGAAGAGGCTCACTCTTCAGCATATGCCATGCACCCTGGTAGCACCAAGATGTATCATACTCTGAGGGAGCATTATTGGTGGAAGGGCATGAAAAAGGAAATTGCAGATTTCGTATCCAGATGCCTAACCTGTCAGCAGGTAAAGGCAGAGCACCAGAAGCCCGCAGGAAAGATACAGCCCCTTCCGATTCCTGTATGGAAGTGGGATAAGATTACTATGGATTTTGTTATCCGGGCTTCCGAGAACTCGGAGACAACACGATGCCATATGGGTGATAGTGGATAGACTAACGAAATCAGCGCATTTTCTCCCAGTTAGCAATGATGACCCATTGGACAAGTTGGCCCAATTATATGTGGAGGAGATAGTTAGATTACATGGTGTTCCTCTATCGATAGTCTCAGACCGAGACCCAGATTCACATCCAGATTTTGGTCCAGTTTACAGGATGCCATGGGGACTCGATTGCACTTTAGCACAGCTTTCCATCCTCAGACTGATGGTCAGTCAGAGAGAACTATTCAGACGTTAGAGGATATGCTTAGAGCATGCGTGATAGAGTTTAAGGGAAGCTGGGATACGCATTTATCTCTGATGGAGTTCGCCTACAACAACAGTTATCAATCCAGCATAGGCATGGCTCCATTTGAAGCATTGTATGGCCGGAAAGTGTCGTACTCCCGTATGCTGGGATGAAGTAGGAGAGAGGAGACTGATAGGCCCAGAGTTAGTACAGATTACCTTAGATAAGATCCAGATTGTCCGAGACAGACTCAAGATAGCCAGGACAGACAGAAAAGTTATGCGACAAACGCCGTAGGGATCTACAGTTTAAGGTGGGCGATAGGGTCTTCCTCAAAGTTTCCCCTTGGAAAGGTGTCCTCAGATTTGGAAGACGCGGAAAAGCTGAGGCCCAGATACATAGGGCCATATGAGATTATTGCCAGAGTGGGACCAGTAGCATATAGATTAGACCTTCCTCCAGAGTTTGTCTAAGGTTCATAATGTGTTTCATGTATCCATGCTCCGCAAGTACATTCCAGATCCCTCCCATGTACTCAGAGATCAGCCAGTAGAACTAAAGGATAATTTGACCTTAAGGAGCAGCCAATGCAGATAGTAGATCGCAGAGAGCAGATTTTGCGGAATAAGGTCATTCCGTTAGTCAAAGTTTTTGGGGGAATCATGGGATTAAAGAGGCTACATGGGAGTCAGAGGCTCAGATGCGCAGTCAATATCCTCAGTTGTTTTCTGATTAAGGTATCCTCTTATATTAGTTTTGTTCATTTCGAGGACGAAATGTTCTTAAGGAGGGAGGATTTGTAACACCCCGTCCCAAGAGGTGTACGTATGTGTAACCGTATGTGTACCAAGGGCTTCCTTAATTATTTAGTGTCATAATAGAATTTTTGAAAGTGTTTTATTGGGTGAAATTATAAAGTTTTCAAAGAATTGTGGCACTTTTACAATTAAGGAAAGTGGAGGGGGTGAAAGTATAATTAATGGAAGTTTAAATAGTAAAAATAATAATAATAAATTACCAAAATAGTTCAGGGAAGTCTCGAAAATTCTCTAGATCTCGGATGACGAAACGGACTTGCGCCGTTAAGTTCGTCTCGCGAAATCTAGTACCCAGGAAAGTTTCGTTAATTCCGAGATCGGAATATTTTACGAATTTCTAGGCGACGGGTTTAGAGTGAAACCTGAAAACGGGATTTTAGAAAAATCTCGAAAAATGGCAAATATTTAAAGAATATTCAATTAGATAAAGGAAATTGAAACCGGGACAAAATTTGTTTCGGGGCTGAAGGACCAAGAGTGAAATAAAGGGACATATGGGTCCCACTTAAAAAAAAAAAAAAAAACAAACAACTAAAGGCAAAAGGCAGCAACTCGAACAACAGACGGACGGGAGAGGAGCTCCAGAGAGGGACGATTTTTAATTTTTCTTTCCTTCTTTTTTTTTTTCTCAGATTACGGAAATTGGATCGTAGGCTTTCATCAGAGCAGAAGACAAAATTGGACTACGCGAAGAGAGCTACGCGTAGGTACCAATATCTTAGCCTTTTGTCAAACTTAAAAATGTAGGAAATTTTCCTATTTGTGTTATTGCAAGCCTAAAGGTTATGTAATGGCTTGAAATTTTCTTAGAGGTCGTGAAAGGTCGTAAACTTTAGTCCCAAAATTTTTAGAGTGAGTTTAGGAATTTTTGGGATTGTGTTCGGACAGTCAAGGCTGAATTTTGGGACTGTTTGTGGACAGTTTTGATTGAAATTTTAGGATTGTAGTCAGACAAGTCGGACAGAATTTTCAGAAATGTTTCGGGTATTTTTAGACTCTCTGGAAAGTCCCTTGAGTCAAAAGTTTGACTAAAACAGATAGTTTTTATAGGGCATTTAATGTGTAAGGACATTTTGGTCAATTTCACATCATATTATCGATGTCCATATCGAATGGGACTAGCACGTAAGGTTTTGTTAGAATCGAAGTTCGTTCGATATAGTCATTTTGAAAGCCCTGTGTATGTTTTATGGTTAAAACGTTAAACTGAGGGCATTTTCGTAATTTGAATGAATTGTGAAGGCGATTTGAGCATCCGACGAGAATCTAAAGTACTTGACAAGATTTGAAAGAAATTAGTCGAGAAAAAGGTGAGTACTCAAAATCATTTTCTAAAACGAAAGTGTTTAAATTACAAGTTTGTAAAGTGCTTTGAAAATATAGATTTATAAAGCATTTTTTTTACCTCCCAATTGTTATACTCAGCAGAAAAGTTTGATTTCAGTATTTAAGAAACAGTTTGGCCTGGTTTAGCAAAACCCCTAGATGGCATAGCTCAGTTTCCGGTCAGATGTATTTCGGATTGTGCATGACAATGTTATGGGATATTATGACTAACTATATTGCCTGGTCAGGCAATTGGGGGTTAGATATAGTATATATTTATATAGTGAGTCGCCCTCTGCACATTCGAGGTATATAGTTAGTGCGCTGACTTAGTACATAGCGATGAGGTGTTGGTTCCGAGGTCCATCACCGAGCATTTTGGTCCCGAGGTTCCATTATGCTATATAGATCCCGCCGTGTTCACCGGACCATCTTAGCCGGGTAGTGTTCCGAGGTTCACTACCGATGCCAGGTTCCGAGGTTTCCGAGGCATCACTTCTAGGGTATTTCAGAAATGGGCCACAGTGGTTGGTACTTGATTTACAATATAGCACTTTCAGATATTAACCACCACTGAAACAGTTTTCAGCAGCAGAATAGTTTTCAGAACAGATTTCAGCAGCATAATTAGTTTTCAGAACAGTTTTCAACAGCAGAAACAGTTTCAACAGCAGAAAGAGTTTTCAGAACAGTTTTCAGAAATGGTTTTCATAGCAAAAACTCAGTTTTCTCATAAACAGTTTTACAACCATTTATGTACAGATTTTCATATTGGGAGGTACAAACAGCAGACAACAGCATTTAGAACTTATAGTACTCACTGAGCCCGTTTGGCTCACAGTTTTCTATTTTTAAAATAATTTTCAGGTGCAGGTGTTGAAGCCTAAAGACTTTCCAGGATCCTCAGTCCTAGACGCTGTGTTGTGATTATATATAAGATAAGGTGTAAAGTAAAAGTAGTAAAAGTTAAAATGTGACATTTTGTATATGTAAATATCTTTTGTAAAATATGCATGCATGGTTTTGAGAAAAACAGGTTGCGATAAACTTATATTGGATTGATCCTTATCTTATATTTTGATGAGGACCAGAGGTCCTTTATTGTTGTAGTTGGACATTTGGAAAACATTGGGAGTGTATTTTGTTTTATACAGGTGATTTTGTATTTTGGGCTTGACCACCGTGCAGTCGTTATGCTGCCGGATTTTATTAAATCTAAAGGTGTGATTTTGATAGAAAAGTGAAAAATTTTATAACCCACGTTTTCCAAATACAGTTTCAGCAGTTTTAACGGCTTAGCTTCATGGTAACTTCTTAGTAGAGCGAGCTTGGCTGGGAGGTTACTGTGGAGTTGCCGGCAGATTTCCTGTCACTAGGAAGGGGGTCTGTCAATCACCCTGAATTCTTTGCAGGAATAAAGGGGATTCAAGATCAACCTTTGTTATAGAAGGTTTGCTAATGAGTTTTCCTTGTGAACAAGCTTCACAATTATAATCTTTGGACAACAATACCTTTGTATCCTTTAAAGGGTGCCCTTTTGTATTCTGGATTATTCTACGCATCATTGTAGCGCCAGGGTGACCAAGGCGATCATGCCATAATCCAAACTGATCAGGATTTACCAATCTCCAAGATATGGTGGAGTAGGTTTCAACGGCCTTAATCATGACACAATACAAACCCATAGAAGAAGCTTCTAGCTTCTCATGGATGGTCTTAGGCCCATCTTATAAGAGGTAATGCCAATATATTATTTATTTTGTTCATAAATAGTCTCAACATGGTACCCATTACGGCAGTACATCTTTGAAGCTAAGTAGATTCCTTTTTGATCTACTGCTTAGAAATGCATTCTCAATATGCAGGATGGTACCTTTTGGCAAAACAATTGTGGCATTCCCGAAACCATCAATAATCGGAATAGGACCAGATATTGTATGGACATGTGTCTTACGTAATGTCATACTCGAGAAAAAGTGTCTACTACGAAATATGGTATGCGTTGATGCACTATCAAGCAAACAAACATCTTCCTTTTTCTAGGTGTTTTCCATTTGCATTTATGTTGACAACTTCAAGTGTCAAGTATCATAAAATTTTCATATTAGTTATAGGGTCAAATAAAATTTCAAAATAATAAATATTATATCAAGTTCATAAGCATTTCATTGCATAACCATATTAAAGAACAATAAAAAGGTAATACATTTAAAGAAAAAAACAACTAGAAAAGAAATTATTAGAATCATAAAATTCGAAATCAAAGATGTCATCCACCAGTCTGATGCTTCATCAAAGTAATCAAAGGTCCTCAAAGAAATCAGAGACATCCAGGGATGCATTTGCTACTTCAGGAGCAAGAGGAGTCCCACCAACAGAGAAATTATTGGCTTCAACAGTGGTTATGGCAGCAGGATTAATTTCAATGGCTTGAGATTCACCACGTTTGCCCGTATTTTTTAAAGATGCCTGGTATAGATCAACAAAGTGCTTTGGCGTACAACAAGTACGTGACCAGTGCCCAGTCATGCCACAACGATGGAAAATACTTTCATTAGTCACCTTCTTTGGCTTCTTTTCTTTGTCATGATTCGGGCCAAAGTTAGATTTCCTAGGGCGGTTAAATTTTCTGCCACCCCTTCGGGGATTATATTCTTGCCTACGCTTGTAGCCTTTAAAATGGCCAATAATTTTCTCAGAGTTTGCATGTGCTTCAGGCAATGCTTTTGAGCCAGCAGGTCTAAGATCATGATTTTTGAGCAGCAATTCATTAGTTTGCTCAAGCAGTGAGGAGCACATAAATTAAATCAGAGTATGTGGAAAATTGACGTTGCCAGTATTGCTGTTGCAATACAATATTCGAAGCATGGAAGGTGGAGAAAGTTTTCTCTAACAGTTCCGCATCAGTGAGCTTGATACCGCATAACTCAAGCCAAGAAACAATATCAAATAAAGTAGAGTTATAGTCAGACACTGATTTAAAATCTTGTAGTCTGAGATTTTGCCAGTCATATTGTGCTTGAGGAAGGATAACAGTCTTAGTATGATCATACCTATCCTTCAACCTCTTCCACAAGGTTTGAGGGTCTCGAACGGATAAATATTGAGTCTGCAGGCTCTCATGCAAATGACGACGAATAAAAATCAGTGCATTTGCTTTATCTTTTGCATTTGAGGTTCTGTCTTCTGTAATTGCGTTAGCAAGATCTTGCCCTTGGAGGTGCATTTCCATGTCAAGGCACCAGGATAGATAATTATTTCCACTCACTTCGAGGATGTGGAATTTGGGCTTTTCAATATTTGCCATAATTCTTGCATAAACAAATGAATCCTTAAATTAATTAGAAGGATTTTCAAATATCCACCGCCACTTCAGGAGCAGAAGGATACTTTGAGGTTGAAAATTTGGCTTCAGGCCAAGAAAAGAAAAAAAAAAAAGAAGAATTGATTGAAGAAGATGAAGTATAAGTTGATTAATAAAAAAATACTCACCTTGCACAAATATTTACTCAATTGGTAGATCTTCGTGCTGATAACGTATTGTAAAAATTGCGTTGCAAGAATATAATAGAGAGAATAGAGAGATATTAAGAAGAGAAAGTAGATAAGCACCAAAAAGATGGTAGAGAAAGTCAGAGGAGCAATTTTATTTTCACTTTCATTCTCTTATATACATTGAATAGGGAGATGGGCATTCATACGTAGAATGTAGGTTACGAATGTGCCATAATAGGTACATTGAATATACATTGATGTATATAGGTGGTACATTGAATATACATTGATGTATATAGGTTACGTTGAATATAATGAATATTCATTCATGTATTTCATAACATATGGTACATTGTTGGATTCTGAGTAAGCTATAACCATTTCAATATTTATGGTTATTGTATTTTCAAGATTATTTTTACGACATGATGTTGTATATTTTATGCTCAATTTTTATGTTGTGAATAAATTCAGGTTATAATTTTCTTAATGATAATTTCGGTTAAATTGTTGAGCATGAATTTCATATTGTTGACTTAGGTATAGGTTTGGGTTTTGTGAAATGATTTTAAATGGGGAACCTTGCAAAAGAGTGGACGTGAGGTATGGAGATAAGGAATGTTAAAAATAAAAACATTATTTTCCTTATAAATTATGTCACTCACTGAGATTTATTATCTCACGTTTTATTGTTTTAAATCTGTTTCCTAGGTCAAGGCAGTTCGTAGAGACCTACCTACCGCCAGCTTCTACATCACTCTTTCTGCGACAGCTGCAGTATTCTATCTTATCTATCTGTATTTATTGGACTTATTTATTTTTCATTTGTATCCCTAAATTCGCAAACACTCTTAGAATGCTCTGATCTTAGTATTGAACTCATATGAGCTCTTTATTATGTGTGTTTGTGGTTATGACCTACAGTAAGATAGGTCGGTTGTGGATTTGAGCTGTTGAGGATCTTTTTATATATATATTGAGGTATTATATTAATGCATGTGTTTACTTTCTTTCTTAAAGTGGGGTTCCATCGGATATTCCCTAGGGATTATATAGTGGGACTTCACTAGGCGGGACCACCCGGGGAATCCTGGGAGGGTATCCGGGTCGGGTCCTGTCAGCTTGGTATCAGAGCTCTAGGTTTCTAAATTCCTTGGGGTTGTACATTGTTGTGCAACTCATCCAGTGTTTTGTATACCTTCCTAACCTTATCCTTGAAATTGATTCTGTTTCATTTATTCTTGGAAATAGTTCTTCTTCCTGATGGCGCACAGAGGTAGACGTAGGTCCCAGCAGGCTTCGGTGGAATGTTCAGATGCACCTACTTATGAGGAGAATCTTGTCGAGCGCCTTGGCTCGATCACTCGAGAGGAGTGGGTTTACTGGTGTTACTGTTGATCAGGCTCGTAGACTTGGAGCAGTGGGTTTTGATGGCTCCACGGATCCCATGGTGGCTTTATCCTGGCTAGATGACACAGAGAAGATTTTGGACGAAGGTATGCAGTGTCCGGATGAGGATAGAGTCAGGATAGCTAGGGGGTAGTGCAAGGAAGTGGTGGGCGTATGAGAGGACTAGGAGACGTCACACTTAGGCGCAGTTCAAGACTGCCTTTCACACTGAGTTTTGCCCCCTAGCCTTTGTTGAGACTAAGAGGCTAGAGTTTGAGACGCTCACTCAGGGTAGCATGACAGTTTCTGAGTACGAGCGTAGGTTCAGAGAGCTATCGGATTTATGTCCCAATTTGGTTGCGGATGAGGTCAGCAAGAAGAGGAGGTTTCTCGATGGATTGAGTGAGCCGATAGCTTCGAGCCTCTCAGGTTCCGATCATCCCACGTATCAGTCGATGAGAGACGCTGCTCTAGAGGATGGAGAGATAGACCCTGATACGCCAGACTAAGCGTCGATCATACGATGGATTGTCTTCGGGGAGCCCCAGTCAGGGATCATCTAAGAGGGGGAGTTTCAGCTCTGGATCTTTGAGCAGCAGAGGATCCAGTGGGGACAGACGTGGTGCTAGCGGTAGCAGGTTTTAGAGAGGTGGACATACACATGGTTCTGAATTTCGATCAGTGAGTAGTGGCAGTAGCCATTTTCAGAGATCTGCAGGCCAAGGCGGTTTCCGTTCGACTTGTGGCATTTGCGGCAAGATTCATGATGGACCATGCCAGTGGGATAATGTATGCTTTCAGTGCGGGCAGACAGGACATTTCAAGAGGGACTGCCCCTATCGAGGATCCATCCAGACTAGAGTCTCGGGATCAGGTGCTCAGTTCCAGCGGGCTAGTGGGCATGGAGGACTGGATACACAGACAGGGCAGACCTCGGGTGGTTCCTTTAGCACGGGACAGCAGTCTGCACCAGCGGCTAGAGGCAAGGGACAGAGAGGACGACCACCTGCTAGAGGCAGAGTTTATGCTATGACCAGGCAGGAGGCACAGGCCACCCCCGACGTTGTGACAGGTACATTATCTATTTTTGGTGACGATGCACGTGTACTCATTGACCCAGGGGCTACACACTCTTTATTTCACGTGAGTATGTTGCACGAGTCGGGATGACTCCAGTTCCTTTGGGATGTGGTTTGGAGATTGCCACACCCACAGGAGAGTCTCTATGGCCTAGTCAGATGCTTAAGGGTAGCTTGTTTTCTATTGAGGGCCAAGTTATGGAAGCAGATTTGATATTAATAGATCTCAAGGGGTTGGATGTGATTCTTGGGATGGACTGGCTTGCTTCAAACTATGCTTCAATGGATTGTTTCCGCAAGGAGGTGATATTTAGACGACCGGACTACCAGTAGTAGTCTTCTATGGAGAGCGGAGGCGAGCACCTTCAGGTTTGATTTCTGCCATTTCTGCTAGATGTTTACTTCAAAAAGGTTGTAAGGGGTATCTAGCTCATGTAGTTGACACTCGTAGTAGCGAAGTGAGATTAGAGGATGTACCAGTAGTGAGGGACTTTCTGGTTGTGTTTCCTGACGATCTTCCAGGTTTACCTCCAGAACGAGAAATAGATTTTCCCATTGACTTAGTCCCTGGTACAAGCTCCTATTTCTTTACCACCTTATAGAATGGCACCGGCTGAGTTGAAAGAGTTGAAGACTCAGCTACAAGAGCTGGTGGATAGGGGATTTATTAGGCCCAGTATTTCACCTTGGGGAGCGCCGGTGTTATTTGTGAAGAAGAAGGATGGTACTTGGAGGTTGTGTATAGACTACAGACAGTTGAATAAGGTCACCATTCGTAACAAATATCCTTTGCCTCGGATTGATGATCTATTTGATCAGCTCCAGGGTGCAAAAGTGTTCTCCAAGATTGACTTGAGGTCAGGGTACCATCAGTTAAGGATTAGGGAATCGGACATTCCCAAGACGGCATTCAGGACGAGATATGGGCATTATGAGTTTCTAGTGATGTCTTTCGGACTCACCAATGCCCCAGCAGCTTTCATGGATTTGATGAACCGGGTCTTCCGTCCATACTTAGATCGGTTTGTCATTGTCTTCATCGACGATATCTTGGTGTACTCGAGAAGCGAGTTGGAGCATGAGAGACATTTGGGTTTGGTGTTGCAGACTTTAAGGCAGCACCAGTTGTATGCCAAGTTCAGCAAATGTGAGTTTTGGTTGAGCCGAGTGGGATTTCTCGGACATGTGGTTTCTGCTGATGGCATTTATGTGGATCCTCATAAAGTAGAAGCAGTGGCAAATTGGGAGCAACCAACTACGGTGACAGAAGTGCGGAGTTTCCTAGGATTAGCGGGGTATTACCGCAGATTCATAGAAGGGTTCTCAAAGATAGCAGGACCACTTCATTGTTTGACTAGGAAAGGAGTTAAGTTTGAGTGGACTGACAGGTGTGAGGAAAGCTTCCAAACACTGAAGGAAAAGTTGACGTCAGCTCCTGTTTTGACATTGCCAGAGGGCAACGAGGGGTTCGAGGTTTACAGCGATGCTTCACGCCAAGGTTTAGGTTGCGTGTTGATGCAACATAAGAGAGTTGTGGCGTATACTTCCAGACAGTTGAAGAAACACGAGCTGAATTATCCTACTCATGACTTGGAACTTGCTGCGGTAATTTTCGCATTGAAGACTTGGAGGCATTACTTGTATGGAGCGACTTGTCAGATATTTACCGACCATAAGAGCCTTAAATATTTGTTTACCCAGAAGGAGTTAAACTTAAGGCAAAGGAGGTGGATGGAATTACTTAAGGATTATGATTGCACTATCGACTACCATCCAGGTAAGGCAAATGTAGTGGCGGATGCCTTGAGCAGGAAGTCTACAGGCTCTTTGGCTTATATGCAGACAATACAACTTCCATTGATGGTCGAGTTGCGAGAGTTGGGTGTTGAGTTGAGGATGCATGCTTCAGGAGCACTTTTTGCTAGTTTCCAACTACGACCGATACTTGTAGATCGTATTCTCGAGGCACAACTAGAAGATCCCTATTTGATGAGCATGAGAAAGAAAGTCGAGGAAGGGGAACAATCGGATTTTGCTATTAGAGACGATGGAGCCTTGGTGATTGGTTCTAGGCTTTGTGTTCCAGCAACTGAAGAGTTAAAAAGGCAAATATTGGAGGAAGCCCATAGTTCTGCTTATGCTATGCACCCCGGTAGTACCAAGATGTACCGTACACTGAAGGAATATTATTGGTGGTCAGGGATGAAAAGAGAAGTTACCGAGTATGTATCCAAGTGCTTCATCTGTCAACAAGTGAAGTAGAGAGACAAAAGCCTTCTGGACTTCTGCAGCCCTTACCCATCCCAGAATGGAAATGGGAGCGCATTACAATGGATTTTGTATTCAAACTTCCTCCCACAGTTCAGAGACATGACGACATTTGGGTAGTAGTTGATCGACTCACCAAGTCCGCGCATTTCCTACCTATTCGTGAGAAGTTTTCTCCTCAGAAGCTAGCGGAACTCTTTATGAATCATATAGTGAGTTTGCATGGGGTGCCAGTGTCGATCATCTCTGATAGAGATCCACGATTCACTTCGAGGTTTTGGAAGGGATTGATGAAGGAACTAGGTGTCAAGTTGAATTTGAGTACCGCTTTTCACCCTCAGACCGATGGACAATCTGAGAGGACTATTCAGACCTTAGAGGATATGTTGAGGTCATGCGTACTGCAATTCAAAGGACATTGGAATGAATATCTACCTTTGGCAGAGTTCACTTATAACAACAGCTATCACTCAAGCATTGAGATGTCACCTTATGAGGCATTGTATGGGAAACAATGTCGCACTCCATTATGTTGGAATGAGACTGGCGAAAGGAAATTACTAGGTCCTGAGATTGTACACACGACAGTGGACAAGGTTAATGTTATACGTGCCAGGTTGAAAGCAGCTCAGGATAGGCAAAAGAGCTATGCGGACAAGCGTAGAAAGGATCTTGAGTTTGAGGTTGAAGATCGAGTATTCTTAAAGCTCTCTCCTTGGAAGGGCGTGGTACGCTTTGGGAAGCGAGGGAAGCTAAGTCCTCGCTACATTGGACCTTTTGAGATTGTTGAGAGGATAGGTCCAGTGGCTTATAGATTAGACTTGCCGGAGGAGCTTTCTCGAGTCCATAATGTTTTCCACATCTCCATGCTACGCAAGTATATCTCAGATCCCTCACATGTGTTGGAGACACCAGAGATTGAGCTGAGGGATGACTTATCCTATGAGGAGCAGCCAGTGCAGATTCTGGGTAGAGAAGAGAAGGAGCTTCGCAACAAGACAATATCCTTAGTGAAGGTCCTTTGGAGAAACCACCTAGTCGAGGAGGCGACTTGGGAGCGGGAGGACCAAATGCGGAGCCAGTACCCTCATCTCTTCCATGACACAGGTACGAATTTCGTGGACGAAATTTTCTTTAAGGGGGGTAGGTTGTAACGACCTGTACCAAATAATACAAGTTTTTAACACGTTTGACTAAGTTCGACCAACAATTAGTATGTGGACCCAAGTTGACTTTTTCAAGGATGAATAATTTTGGGTTGACTAAGACACCATTTCGTAGGCCTCGTCGATACGAGTTCATAGACGGGTTGAACGTCAAAATCCGACTTACGGATAAAAAGTTATGGCCCTAGGAAGTTCAAACAGTAGTATTTTATAGTGTCCAAGGCTGTCCTCAGTTTTTACCTGAAAACGACCCTAGGCTCTATATAAACCTAGTTTTGCGTGCCAAATAGAACCCTAGCCCAAAACACTCATTTTCAGCTCCAAAACCCTAGAAAAATTCCCCAAGACCCGTGGACCCCGAACTGGGTCGTTTCGACCCGTTTTCAGGCCAATCAGGTTTTAGGCCGTGGGAGACGTTTTCGGCCACCTTCTTGATACACGCACCGGCCAGGGAGAAAGGGCAAGGTGAGGAGACCTTGCCGGCCAAATTTCACTGCCAACCGCCGCCGGACGCGCCTGGATCGGGCCGGCGAACGCGGCGACGGCCGCCACGGTGGGTCGCGGTTTTCTTCGTTTTCCGGTCATTCCAGGCCGACCCATACCTCCCTCCCCCCATTTTTGGACCCTCTGAACTCATTCTCGTGGTCCTTTTCTTCAGATTCATCACCGTTTGAAAGATACGACGAAAACAAATTTGGCCGACGGTTGGATCGAGTTTTTCGGCTACCACCGGAACTTTTGAACCAAGGTAAGGGTACTTCTGTGTTCCTGGTCTCTTGGGCTTTCCGTTGATATAAAGTTTGTAAATTTTGGACGTCGTTTGGTTAGTTTTCCATTTTTGGGTCATTTAGGGTAATTACCGAAAAGGTTTGGACCAAAATTAGACACCAATTGGTCAAATTAGGCAAAATTAAAGTTGGATTAGTGAAATTGGATATTTTTATGATTTATTGGAGGGTTCAATTTTTAAAAATTAGCCTCCGGGTAAAAAGCCCCAATTTTGGGTACCGGGTCTATAGGGCACACTGTATAATTGGACATGTTGGAGTTCAATTTAGATAGTTTCATAGTTCTAAAAATTATTCTAAGACATTTGGGGCATCCCAATGTCTTTGGTTTAGTTATTGGAGCCTAAATGGTATTTTTTTATTATATTACAGACACTCACGCTGAACCTAGAGACGATCCTGCAGGGGAGCAGGACTGAGCATCTGTAGTTTGTGAGTGATTTATATGTTTTAAATGCTTTGGGGTATTATTAAGATATATAATTTTGGTTAATTATTTTATATATATTATTTGATCGAATGGTTGGTTATGCATAAATATAATTATATGTTTTTATATAAACAAGTTATCATTTCATGTGAATTTTGTCAACATTTTAACTATTTGGAAATTTTACTGAGTTCATGGATAAATTTGTGGTATTTAAATATTTTGGTACATGGATTGAGGTTTTAAACCACTTTGAAAATTTATTGATTTAAGAAATGGATTTTGAGATTTTTATGATTTTAAGCATGTTAAATATTGTTAAAGTTTTATGTGCTTAAAATTGGTTATGGTGAATATTTCATTGTGGTATTTCTCGATTTCGGCATGAATTGATGAATTGAAATTCATCAATATATTTGATTGAGTTGTTGAAATTAAATTTATAAATTCTAAATTTATAATACAGTATCGTTGGAAAAGTATATGTGAGTAAGGATACTGTGTTGGTTGTTATAAATTGATGTACCATATAGTACCAGAGTTCGATTCAGTATTTATATTACAGTGCACTGGGTTTGTCACGGTGTCGTGAGGTTGGTTTCATCCAACGGTTATATATTATTTCCACGGTCGTGAGGTCGGGTTTACCCGACGGATTATTATTATTATTATTATTATTATTATATTACAGTGTACTGGGTTTGCCACGGTGTCGTAAGGTTGGTTTCATCCAATGGTTATATATTATTTCCACGGCCGTGAGGTCGGGTTTACCGACGGTTTATTATTATTATTATTACCACGACACCTTTCGAGGTTGAGGGTCGTGAGGTGGGGTATCCCACGGTTTATAATGGATATATAGTATGGTACATTGTTGGATTCTGAGTAAGCTATAACCATTTCAATATTTATGGTTATTGTATTTTCAAGATTATTTTACGACATGATGTTGTATATTTTATGCTCAATTTTTATGTTGTGAATAAATTCAGGTTATAATTTTCTTAATGATAATTTCGGTTAAATTGTTGAGCATGAATTTCATATTGTTGACTTGGGTATAGGTTGGGTTTTGTGAAATGATTTTAAACGGGGAACCTTGCAAAAGAGTGGACGTGAGGTCTGGAGAGAAGGAATGTTAAAAAATAAAAACATTATTTTCCTTATAAATTATGCCACTCACTGAGATTTATTATCTCACGTTTTATTGTTTTAAATCTGTTTCCTAGGTCCAGGCAGTTCGTAGAG
The DNA here is from genome assembly GCA_029783825.1 of Sapria himalayana. NCBI lineage: Eukaryota > Viridiplantae > Streptophyta > Magnoliopsida > Malpighiales > Rafflesiaceae > Sapria > Sapria himalayana. The sequence goes on from JAREIK010011205.1 coordinate 20,532, forward strand.
ACCTACCTCGCGCCAGCTTCTACATCACTCTTTCTGCGACAGCTGCAGTATTCTATCTTATCTATCTGTCTTTATTGGACTTATTTATTTTCATTTGTATCCCTAAATTCGCAAACACTCTTAGAATGCTCTGATCTTAGTATTGAACTCATATGAGTCTTTATTATGTGTGTTTGTGGTTATGACCTACAGTAAGATAGGTCGGTTGTGGATTTGAGCTGTTGTAGGATCTTTTATATATATTTGAGGTATTATATTAATGCATGTGTTTACTTTCTTTCTTAAAGTGGGGTTCCATCGGATATTCCCTAGGGATTGTACAGTGGGACTTCACTAGGCGGGACCACCCGGGAATCCTGGGAGGGTATCCGGGTCGGGTCCTGTCACCACTCACCTCCATGCAGCCTACAAAGGTGACATTTGGCCTCCTAATGGTCCACAAGTCAGGTGCCACATGGCACCCCATGATTGGCCCATTCCATCTCGAAATGCTTGAAAAATCGACTATCTCGGAATTTGACGCAGTTCTTCTGGTTCAACTAGATTTTGCGAGATGATTCCAACGGTGAAATCTGTTTCGTCATCCGAGATCTAGAATAATCATAGCTTTTCCTCCAGGACTATTCCGGCAAATTACCGGTTTGCCATTTTTCAGAAAATTTTAAATGTAAATTTTTCACGGGTTTTACACTCTTCCCCCCTTAAAAGAATTTCATCCCTAAATTCTCAAGGGGTAATCATATACCAATACTGTCCTATGTGTAGGTAATAACTCTCATTCGATCACAATTTATGACGACCTAGTGTACCGTCAATCAGTCCATCCCTAGGATGACATCAATCTCGAACCTATTCATGGTCCTTCGGTCCACCATGAGTAGAGGCCCATAGATCCCTACTTCACAATTCTGACGTATGCAGTCAACCCTCACCCTAGTTCCTAGGGGAGAATTCCCAAACAACGGCTTTTCCAGAGGTCTCAACCTCCAAGCTTAACTCAAGCTCAACTCTATCACACAAGATGCAACTGTAATGAATATGATGCATCTGTAGTTAAACAATACTCTATATATGTTCTATCATGCATATATTCACAAACACAATACATCTCCCGTGGAACATATCAGAACACACAAACAATCAATGCACACGATGTCGTGTTCTAACCTCATGTCCACTAATCCTAGGTATTCACATACCTAAACCCGGATACCATGTCGTGACCTTGATATCAATTACTGAGCACTAGGTAATCACAAACCAAAGCTCTAACACCAAGCTGTGATGCTTATACCAAACACCGAGCTACAAGTGATCGCATACCCAAGCTTATACCAGTAACTGCGTGTCCTAGACCCACGCCCAACAAGCCTTAGGTAATTACATACCTAGACTCTGCTACCAAGCTGTGACGCCCCAAAACCCCGAGGGTCTTGTCGAAAACCCGTCGACCCGCAGAAACATGTGAATATTGGGTGTCCCGATATTACACCCATACGTCTCATGTGTTGAGACTCATTCCTGCTCATTTAATTCATAAATATACAGGAATTACCTTATACAATCGTAAGAGTCCGAGCACAACACTCTCACATATGGTACAAAAATATACATCTATTAGAACCAAGTGTGTTCTAATATACAAAACAGGATATGTATTAAAACTACTCAGTCCTCATACATATACAAAACATCAAGTCAAGGCCACAATCCGGCCCGCTTCAAGATCCCGGCCTCTAAGGAGCGTCGTCTGCCTGCGTGTGTCCTGTACCTGAAAAGGGGGGTCCCACGACGGGGTGAGCTAACGCGCCCAGTAGAGACAAAACCTACAAGGGCTACTCCCCACCTAGGTGCACATGCAATTGATCATGTCACAGTCACACAAACATTCCAAACGGGACTATGTATCCAGGTTTGGAATCCTACATGCCATATATGAGACGACACTCTACATGCCCCATGTACCGAGCCTTTCCGGGCTCCATCCCCCAATGTGCCACTGGGTAATAAATCCCGAGTCAGCCGCCGACTCATACCACACACACCCATGATTCTCGTGCGTGATGCAAACCATTTTCCAAAACAAATCTTTTGTTTTATTAATTTAAACCATTTAACAAATCTGATTAAATCGCTTTATTCAAAAGCATTGGACAGTCTCCGATAAACCGCTTTAATTCAAAAGCATTGGACAGTCTCTGATAAACCGCTTTACTTCAAAAGCATTGGACTAGTCTCCGATAAACCGCTTTAATTCAAAAGCATTGGATAGTCTCCGATAAACCGCTTTAATTCAAAAGCATTGGACAGTCTCCGATAAATCGCTTTACTTCAAAAGCATTGGACAGTCTCCGATAAACCGCGCGACTCTCTTGGACGTTGTCCATTTCCCGAGCCCGCACCATCAACACCATACGCGGTGTTAATTTACAACCAATGCACCCACACCCATGAAATGCGATGTTTGTCGTGCAGTTATGCAATGCAAATGTGCCATTGCACTTTATACCATGCCACATGCAAGATGACCTCTACATGGATAACATATACCGTACACCATCTCGTGTACCATGAACGACTATGTCTAAATGCACACAGCAGTTCATATGTTTAGTCTAATATCATTACTCATGCTGTTATGCTAGCATTCCACACATTCATATTCAATGCATCACACAAGCATGCATCTCCACAGTTCCTAACTTCAATTAAGCAATTTAATGACACAACTCACACACCCAGGCTGAGTACATGATATATCAGTCCCACAACCTGCAAGACAGTGCCAAGACAAGTCCATATTCAAGCAAACACATACAGTCCCAATTATTTGGAACACACACCAAAGACATCATGTCATCTCTTAACCAAGAGATGGCAATTTAATCCACAATTCACAATGGCTTTAGATTCAAGCCTCATACCATCACAACTGGGTGTAGAGATTAACCCTAGAAAGTCACAAAATTTATGAATTAAAACCGATACAAAAGCAAGGAGAACAGTGTTGGAAACACTGTTTTTAAACAGGGACTACTCAGTTTTCAAACAGGACCAGAAACTGTCTGAACATAGCTCCCCTTTGAATGCATTTCTGAGTCCAAAGGAGTCGAATTTGGATAGACCTATTTCAAGGAGATATGTTCTCCTCTAAGTCTAGTTTACCCAGCAACTAGAATCACTCAATTCGGATGAGTGATGGCCAAGTTATGGCCAAAACACAGTCATGGGGTCGAAGGAAAAAAACTGGACAACATCTCACCCAAAAAACACAGCATTTACCCTATACAGAAAATCTCCTCCATTGAGGGTCACAACCATACTCAACCAAATGCCATTTCCATGGCCCCAAGCAAGGAATAAACCAAATAGGAGAGATCCCTTACCTCTTGTAGCTTGTGGGATCAAGTCCTTGATCCTTCAACCTTGCAACAATGGAGGTTTTGGCTCCTCCTCCTTTTCCTTCCTTCCTTTCTTTCTTTCTTTCTCAGTTTTCTGGTTCCTTCTCCTTCCTCAGTCCATGAACTGAGCTTGCCCAGCAACCATCCTCCTCTTCTCTCTCCAGTTCACGAATTGTTCTAACCCTTCCTCTCTTGGTTTGATCCATTCTCCTCTCATTCCACTACTCAATCCACTCTCATGGTGCTAGACACATGGCATTTGGTGAGCCATGTGTCTCCCATGCCTAGATATACTATAACACCCTGTCCCAAGAGGGTGTACGATACGTGAAACCGTATGGTCGTATATGTACACCAAGGGCTTCCTTAATTAATTGAGTGTCATAGTAGTATTTTTTAAAGTTGTTTTTAAGAATGAAATTGTAAAGTTTTCAAAGAATTGTGACACTTGTGCAATTAAGGAAAGTGGAGGGGTGAAAGTACAAATTATGGAATTTCAAAAGGATAATAATAATAATAAATTGCCATAATGGTTCAGGGAAGCCTAGAAAATTCTCTAGATCTCGGATGACGAAAAGGATTGCGCCGTTAAATTCGTCTCGCGAAATCTAGTGACCCATAAAAGTTTCGTCGAATTCAGAGATAGTCGAATATTTACGAATTTCTGGAGTGATAAGTTGCTAGTAACTTCAGAACGAGATTTTTACGAAAATCTCGGAAGTCAGGAAATGGCTAGAGTTAAGTTAAGTTAAATAAATTGAACTGAAAATAATAAAAAATTTCGGGGCAGAAACAGACCCAAATAAGATAATATAAGCTATGTATCCAAAATAATAATAATAATAATAACAAAAAAAGATAAAAAAAAAGAGACGACATACAGAGGGACGACGCGTGAATGGAGAGAGAGGGAGGAGGGAGATTTTTATATTTTCTTCTCTTCGCTTCTTTCTAAGATCTACGGAAATCGGACCGTAGGTTTTCATCGGAGCAGAAGGAAAGTTGGGCTACGCAACAAGAGCTACGCGTAGGTACCAATATCTTAGCGTTTCGTCAAACTTCAAGAGGTAGGAAATTTTCCTACTTGTGTTATTTCGAGCCTAAAGGCTATGTAATGGCTTGGAATTTTCTTAGAGGCCGTAAATTTTAGTCCCAAAATTTGGACTGAGTTTAGAATTTTTAGGAATTTT
>JAREIK010011206.1:0-89392 GCA_029783825.1 Sapria himalayana
ATAGACATAAAGACAAATAGATGGTTGGTCAAATAGATAGTTAGATAGTTAGAAAATTAGATAGATTGATTGATATATACATAGATACATAGACAAATAGATAGAAATTCAGAAAGACAAAAAGACATTCAGGTAGGAATATATTCAGAAAGGTAGGTAGATAGATAGATAAACATATAAACATGAAAATACACAGACAGATAGACAAACAAACTAAAAGACATACAAACAAATAAATTGACAGACAGACAGATAGACAAATATATAGACAATTTGATAGATAGATTCATAGGAAGATTGATATAAAGATAGATAAAGAGTTTGATAGAAAGATTGATATATATATTGATAAACAGATAGATAGATAGATATATAGATAGTTAGACAAATATATAGATAGATAGAAAAACAAATTGATAAATAAAAATATAGATACAAAGATAGATAGATAGATAGATAGATAAATAAATAGATTGAAAGATTTATAGACAAATAGATAGTTAGATAGATAAATAGAGTCAATGATAGATAGATAGATAAATACATAGATACATAGATAGAATAATAGATAGATTGATAGACAAATTGTTACACAAATTGTTAGACAAATAGATCGACATTTTGGTATATAGATTGATAGATAGATTGATAGAAGAATTGATAAATAGATTATAAATATATTGATAGATAGATAGCTATACAGATTGATAGACATATATATAGACATATTAATAGATAGATAGATATATAAATAGATTGATTGATTGATTGACATATCATTTGATAGAAAAATAGACAAGTAGAAAGTCTGATAGATCGATAAATTATTAGACAAATAGATCGATATATAGATAGACAAATATATAATTAGAATGTCTCTTAGATAGCCATATTGATAGATAAATAGATATACAGATAGATAGATATACGTATAGATAGGTAGTTAGATAGATAGATTGATATATAGATAGAAAAATAGATATTTAGTAATTAGATAAACAAATAGATAGATAGAAATATAGATAGATAAATATATAGACAGATAGATAGACAAATAATTACATATATAGATATATAGATTGATAAACAAATTGATAGACAGATTTATAGATAGATTGATAGACATATTGATAGACAGATTGATAGATAGTTAGATAGACAAATAGATAGTTATATAGAAATATAAATAAATAGACATATATATTGACATATAGGTAGATAGACATACAAATAGACAGATAGATAGATAATAGTTAGATAGATAAATAGATAGATAAACAAATAGATAGTAAAGTAAATAGATAGATAGTTAGGTAGAAATATAGATAGATAGATTGATTGACAGATAGATTGAAAGATAAAATAAAAGATAGAAAGACAAATAGATATACGAAAAGATTGACATTTAGATCTAATGAAACATAAATAGATAGATAGATTGATTGATAGATAGATGCACATAGAGATAGACACATAGATAGATAGATAGATGGACACATACATAGATAGGAAGATAGATTGATGTATATTCAAATAGATAGAGAGATAGATAGATATATAGATTCATATACATAATGATAGAAAGATAGTTAAATAGGAAGATAGACATTTTGATAGATAGATTGATAGCCATATTGATAGATAGATGGATAGAATTATTAATATACAAATAGATAGACAAACAGACAGACATACAGACAGATAGATAGATAGATTTACAGATAGATAGACAGATAAATACACAGATAGATCAATAGATTATTAGACAATTAGAAAGATTTATAGATACATCGATAGATATATAGATAGATATTCTGATAGATAAACATATAGATAGAAAGACAAATAGATCGCCACATATATATATATATATACACTTATATATTGATAGATAGATATATGGATAGATATATAAAAAGATAGATACATAGTTAGATAGATATATAGAAAGATAAATAGAAAGATAGAAAGATATTTTGATAGATAGATATATCAATAGATATGAAAATAGATAAAAAAATAAATATATAGATTGATTGATTGATTGATAGATAAAATATAGACAAATATATAGATTTATAGATAGATTTATAGAAAGATAGATAGATAGGTTGATGGATAGACTTATTTATTGTTTGATATACATAATTATTGAAAGAAAAATAGATAAATTGATAGATTGATAAATTGATACATAGATAAATAGATAGATAGATAGATAGATAGACAAATAGAAAAATATATAGATAAATTGATAGATGGATTAATAGATAAATTGATAAATAGATTGATAGATAGATTGATGGATAGATTGATAGAATGATTGATTGACAAATAGTTAGAAAGTTAAAAACAACGAAATATAAATAGATAGATAGATAGACATACATATAAATTGCTAGATAAAGAGAAAGATATATATATAGTTTTAATGTTAGATAGATAGATAGACACAAAGATAGATAAATAAATAGATAGATTGATAGATACATAGATAAATAGTTAGATAAATAGATAGATAAAAATATAGAAAGATAGTCAAACTAATAGAAAGATAGTTAGACAGATAGATAGATAGACAGACAGACAGACAGATAGATAAATAAATAAATAGATATATAGATAGATAGGTAGATATATAGACTAGATAGATATAAAAATAGATAGACATATAATAGATTCATAGATAAATAGATAGATAGATAGACAGATAGATAAAAAGAAAAATAAATAGATAGATTCATAGAGAGATTCATAGAGAGTTAGATACATATATAGAGAGAGATATATAGAAAAATAGATTGATAGATTTATAGATAGAGAGACAGATAAACACAAAGATAGATAAATAGATTGGCAGACAAAAAGATTCACAGATAGATACAAATATAGACAGATAGATGAAAAGATAAAAAGATAGATAAAAAGATAGATAGTCAAATAGATAGTCAAATAGATAGACAGATTGATTGATTGATATTTAGGCATATTGAAATATAAATAGATTGATTGATTGATTGATTGGTATAGAGATTGAAAGACAAGTTGATTGAAAAATTGGCAAACATATATTTAGACAAATAGATAATTAGATTGATAGAAAAATAGATAACTAAAGAGATAGAATGATAAATAGATAGATAAACAATTAGATAGAGAGATAAATATACAAGTTAATTAGATATACAGGTTAATAAGATAGAGAGATAAATAGAGAGATAAACAACTAGATAGACAAATAGATATACAGATTAATTATATAGATATGTAGACAAATATATTTATATATAGATTGATATATAGATATATAGAAAAATAGATAGATAGATAGATAGATATAAAGATATATAGATACAATGATAGATAAACAAAAAGATAAATAGATAGACAGATAGATAGAAAAATAGATAGATAGATAAATAGATAGATAGATCGATAAATAGATATAAAGATAAATAGATAGAGAGATATATAGAAAATAGATAGACAGACAAATAATTAGACATATATATATACAAGCAAGTAGTCAAGTCGGCAGGCAGTCATCCAGGCAAAAATATACACTGACAAATAGACAAATAAATAGATACATAGAGAGATATATAGAGACACAAACAACAGACACACAATAGATTGATTGATGGATTGATAGACAAATAGACAGATAGATAGATAAATTAAACTTTGATAGGTAGATTGAATTACATATTGATTGACAAATTAATAGATAGATTGATAGATAGATAGATTGATTGAATGATTGATAAAAAAATTTTATATAGATAGATAGAGAGATTGTTTGTTAGATTGATAGATATATTGATAGACAAATTGATAAATAGATAGATAGATAAATAGATAGATAGATTGATTGAATGATAAACAAGTAGATAGACAAATAAATATACAAATTATTAGACAAATACGTAGATAGATAGATTGATTGAAAGATAGAAAGAGATATAGACAGATAGATATACAGATAGATAGATAGATAGATAAATAGACAAGTAGATAGACTAATATATATATAAATCAAAAAATAGATAGAGATATACTTAGATAGATAGATAGATAAACAAACAGACAGATAAATAGACAGACAAACAAACAAATACATAGAAAGATACACATACAGTCAAGTAGTCTCGCAGCCAGACAATTAGACATGTAGGAGATAGATAGACAAATAGATAGATTGAAAGATAGATAGAAAGATAGACAAACACACAAACAAACAAACATATTGAAAGATAAACAAATAGAAAGACATATAAATAGAAAGATAAATAGTTTGATAGGTAGATAGATAGATGGATTGATAGAAAAATAGGTAGACATAGTAATTCACAGATTGATAGATAGATAGATAGATAGATTGATATATAGATAGATAGATTGATAGAAATATAGATAGATAGATTGAAAGATAGATTCATAAACAAACAACAAATAGATAGATAGATATATAGAGTGATTGATATATAAATTGATATATAGAATGTTAGATAAATTGATAGACAGATTATTATACATATTTATAGACAAATTGATTTAAATATAGATAGAAATATTGAGAGATAAATAGATAGATAGATAAACATATTTATAGACAGATACATAGGCAGATAGAGATAGTTGGATAGACAGATAGATATATAGATATATAGATAGATAGATAGACAAAAAATTACATAGATAGATTGATAGATTAAACAAATAAAGAGACAGATTTATAGATAGATTCGTAGAAAATTGTTAGATATGTAGATATCTAGATAGATAAATAGATTAAAAGGCATATTGATAGATAGATTTATAGATAGATTGATAGACATATTAATAGATAGATTGATAAAAAAATATATAAACAAATAAATATACAGATTGATAGAGTGATTGATAAACAAATTAATAGTTAGAATGATTGATACGTTGATTGACAGATTCATAGATAGTTTGTTAAAAAGATAATTAGAAAGATTGATAGGCATATAGATAGACAAATTGATACATAGAATATATAGATAGATAGATACATAAAAAGATAGAAAAAAAGATTCATAGGTTGATAGATAAATTGATAGACTAATTGATAGGCAGATAGATAGATAGATTGATACACAGATTGATATACAGATTGATAGAAAGATAGAAAGATAGTTAGAATGATAGATAGAGAGTCATTTAGATTTATAGAAATATAGATTAATAGATATACAAATAGATAGAAGGTTAGATTAGAAGACAGATAAATAGTTAATTAGATAGATCGATAGACAAATAGAAAGTTAGCTAGATAGATATCTAGATAAACATATAAATAGATAGATTGATAGATAAATAGATATATAGACATATAGATAGAGAGATAGATATACAGATAGATTATATATAGATATATATATATATATATAGTTTGATAGACAGATAGACAAATAGACCGATAGATAGATAGAAAGATAGACATATAGATTGAATGAAATAAAGACACATATATGACATACAAACAAACAGACAGATAGATATAAAGATAGATATATATATATATATAGAAAGATAGATATATAGATAGATATGTTAGATAAATAGATAGATAGACATATAGATAGATAGATAGATATACAGACTAAAAGATTGATAGCCAAATAGACAAACAGACTTTTAGACAAATAAATAGATAGATAGATGATTATATAAATAGATAAATATATGGATAAAGAAAAATAGAGAGATAGACATGTAGATTGACAAACAGACATTCAGATAGGCAGATATTCAGGCAGGCAGGTAGAAAGAGTGAAAAACAAAAAAAAACGTACACATATATAGATAGATAGAGAAACAAATAAAAAGAAAGATAGACAAACAAATAGATAGACAAATAGGTACATAAATATATTGACAATTTGATAGATATATTAATAGAGAGATTGATAGAAAGATAAATAAATTGATTGATAGATTGATTGAAAAATAGATTGATAAATAGATAGATAGAAAGATAGTTAGACAAATAGATAGACAGATAGATAGACAAATAGTTAGACAAATAGTTAAATAAAAATATAGATATATAGATATACAAGTAGATAAATAGATAGATAGACAAATAGATAGATAGATTGATTGATTGATTGAGTGAAAGATAGATAGACTGATACATAATTAGAATGACAGAAAGATTGATAGACAAATTGATAAATATATTTATAGACAGAGAGATAGAGAGATAGATAGAGACATAAATAGTCTAATAGATCGATAAATTATTAGAAAAATAAATACATCGATAGATAGATAGATAGATAGACAAATAGATAATTAAGTAGACATTTAGATAGACTGATAGATAGATAGATATACACATAGATTGATATACACATAGATTGATATACATATAAATAGATAGTTAGATAGATAGATATATATATATATATATATATATATATATATAGAAAAATAGATATCTAGTAAGATAGATAAACATATAAATGGAAAGATATATAGATAGATAGATAGATAGAAAAATGATTAGATAGATAGATAAATATATTGATAGATATATAAATTGATAAATTGATAGATAAATTGATAGACAGATAGATAGACAAATAGATAGATAGATATATTGATAAATAGACAGATAGATTAGCATATAGATAAACATACAAATAGATAAATAGATAGATAGATATATAGATAGATAGATACACATATAAATATACAAAAAGAAAGAAAGATAGGTAAATAAATAAATAGATAGATAGATAGAAATATAGATAGATTGATTGATTGATAGACGAATAAATAGAAAGATAGATAGACAAATAGATATACGGAAAGATAGACATATAGATTGAATCATAGAAAGAAAGATAGATAGATAAAGAAATAGATTGGTAGATATATAGATAGACACATACATAGACAGATAGATAGATATACACATACATAGATTGAAATTTAGAATGATATATATACAATTAGATAGAGAGATTAATAGATAGATTCATAGATAGATAAATAGAATGGTAGTTAAATATATAGATACACAAATTTATAAACAGATTGATAGATAGATTGATAGATAGATGGATAGGAATATTGATATACATATAGATAGATAAATAGATAGATAGATAGTTTGATGTATATATAGATAGACAAATAGACAGATAAATAGATATATAGATTAACCGAATATTAACAAAATAGAAAGATAGATAGATAGATAGACCCATAGAAAGAAAGAGAGATTGATTGATAGATTGAATTATAAACATATAGATAGATATACAGATTGAAAGACAAAAAGCAAGATACATAGGTAGATAGATAAATTACTAGATATAAAGATTTATAAAAAGATAAATAAAACTATAGAAAGATATTTAGAGAGATAAATATAAAGATAGATAGGCAAATAGTTAAACATATAGATATATAGATAAAAAATTGACAGATAAAAAGATAGATAAATAGATAGCTAAATAAATAAATAGATAAATAGATAGATATATAGATAGATAAACAAATAGATTGTTAGATTGATAGATAGATTGATAGATAGATAATAAATTAATAGATATAAAGATTTATAGATAGATTTATAGATGGATAAATTGACAAGTTGATAGATAGATTAATAGATAGTTTGTTATACAGATTGATAGGCAGACAAATAGATAAATTGATAGATTGATCGATAGATAGATTGATGGATAGATAGATAGATAAACAGATGATAGGTATATTGATGGATAGATTGATAGATAGATAGATGATAGATAGATAGATAGAAAGATAGAAAGAAAAACATATAGATAGATAGACAAATAGTTAGATTGGCATATAGATAGACAAATATATATATATATATATATATATATAGTTGTATAGAAAGTATGATAGATAGATAGATAGACACAAAGATATATAGATAGATATACATATAATTAGACAGATAGATACACAAATAGATATATATATATATATATATATATATATAGACAAATAGATAAGTAGATATATAAATAGATAGATAAATAAATAGATAGATAGATAGATAGGCAGATAGACATATAGATAGATGGATAGATACACAGATTATTAGACAAAAAGATAGATACATAGTTCGATAGATTACTATATATATATATATATATAGTTAGAAATATAGATAAATAGATAGATAGGTAGGTAGGTAGGTAGGTAGAGAAATAGATAAATAGATAGATAGATAGGTAGGTAGGTAGGTAGGTAGGTAGGAAGAGAAATAGATAGATAGATAGATAAATAGAAATATAAATAGATACCCAAACATATATACAAATTGATAGATAGATAGATAAATAGACAAACAGACAGACAGATAGATAGATAGATTGATTGATTGATAGAGATAGATAGATAAATACATATATAGATACAAAGATAGATAAATAAATAGATAAATAGATAGACAAATAGATAGAAAGATAGATAGTAGATAGATAGATAGAAAAATAGATAGACAGATAGATAGCAGATAGATAGAAAGATAGATAGCTAGATAGATATATTAAAAGACAAATAGATAGATACATGCATATACAAATACATAGATAGTTAGATACATATATAATGAGATAGATATATAGATAGATGGAAAAATAGATTAAAATATAGACAGACAAATAGATAGATAGATATATAAATAGACAGATAGAAAGATAGACAGATAGATACATAGATAGACATATAGATGGTTAGATAAATAGTCAGATAAATAAATAAATAATCAAAATAAAGATAGATTAATAGGCAGATGATAGGCAGATTGATATATAGAATAATATATATATTTATATATAGATTTATAATTTGATTGATAGAGAGATTTATAGAGAAATTGATTGAAAAATTGATAGACAGATAGTTAGACAGATAGATAGACAGATTGATATACAAATAGATAACAAAATAGATAGATAGATAGATAGACATATTGATAGATAGATTAATAGATAGATATACAAATAGTTAGACATATAGATTGAAAGATAGATATACAAATAGATATACAAATAAATAGTAATATAGATATACAAATAGATAGATAGATAGATATATAAATAGATAGATAGATATATATATAGAAATATTGATAAATAGATAGATAGATAGTAAAAAAGATAGATAGATAGATATATAGATATATAGAAAATAGATAGATAGATCAATATATATATATATATTTATTTATTTATTTATATTTATATTTATATTTATTTATTTATTTATTTATAGTCAGACAGATATATAGAAAAACAAATATATAGACAGATAAATAGACATATAGATTGATTGACAGATCGATAGATAATTTTATAGATTAATTCATAAATAAATAAATATACATATAGATAGATAGATAGATAAACAGATTAATGGAAATTTAATTAGAATATTAGACAAATACATAAATAGATAGATATACAAATAAATAGATACATAGATAAATAAATAGACAAGTAGAGAGGGAGATAGATAGAGAGACAGTCAGACAGAATGATAGATATATAGATAGATACATAGATAGATAAATAAATAGATAGACAGACAAACAAATAAATAGATAGAAAGATACACACAAAGTCAGGCAGTCACGTAGTCAGACAGTTAGATAGGCATGTAATTAGATAGACAAATAGATAGATAGACATACAAATAGAAAGATAAAATGACAAACAGAAAAACAATTAGATCGAAAGATATATAGACAGAAAGACACATATACATAAAGATAGACAATTTGATGGACAAGTTGATGGATAGATTGATAGACAAATAGTTAAAAAAATTGATGGATAGATTTATAGACAAATAGATAAACATATTAATGCACATATAAATAGACATATAGATAGATAGATAGATATAAAGATAAATATATTGATAGATAGATTAATAGATAAATAGATAGGCTGATAGATAGAATTATAGATAAAATGATAGCCAGATTAATAATAAAATTTATTGATATATTGTTAGACATATAGATAGATAGTTAGTTAGTTAGAAAGATAGACATATAGATTGAAAAATAGATAGATAGATATATGGAAAAAATATTAGATAGATAGACAGATAGATAGACAAATAGATAGACAAATAGATAGATAAATAGATGGATACACATATTGATACATAGATAGATAGAAAGATAGATAGATAGATAGATAGAAATATAGATAGATAGACTAATAAATAGATATACAGATAGATAGATAGATAGATAGACAAATAGATAGATAAATAGATAGATAGATATATAATAGATAGACTGATTAATAATTAAATAGATAGATAGATATATAATAGATAGACTGATTGATAAATAAATATATAGATTGATAGATAGATATACAAAATATAGATAGATATATAGATAAACAGATAAATATATAGTTAGATAGATAGATAAATAGACATATATACAAACAGATAGATAGATAGATCGATAGTCATATTATTATATAGATAAATAAATAGAAAGATAATTAGATAGATATATTGACAAATAGATAGATAGATAGATAGATAGATAATTATATAGATATATTGACAAATAGATAGATAGATAGATAGATAGATAAAAAGATAGAAAGATATACAATTAGATAGAAAGATAGAAAGACATATAGATAGACAAATAAATAGACAAATTTATATATAGATTCATAGCGTGATAGATATGCAGATACATAAATGGATTGTTAGAAATAATGATAGACAGATATATAGATAGATTGATAAATATATTGATAGATTGATTTATATAAAGATAGATAGTTGATTGATAGAAAGTTAGAATTAGTGATAGATAGAAAAATAGATCGATAAATTATTAGATAGATAGATGGATTGATATACAAATAGATAAATAGATAGATATATAGATAAATAGATAGATTTATTGATTGATTGACATATATGTAGATAGATAAATATATAGGTAGATAGATAAATATATTGATAGATATACAAATAGATAGATTGATTGATTGACATAATAATAGACAGATTGATAAACATTGAGATATACAGATTGTTAGCCAGATAGATAGATAGAAGATAGATAGATAGAAATATAGATATATTGACGCATAGATACAATGATAGATAGATAAAAAGATATATAGATAGATTCTTAGATATATATATACATATAGATAGACAGATCGATAGAAAGACAAACAAACAGATAGATAGATAGATAGACAGATAGACAGATAAATAGACATATAGATAAAAAAGTAGATAGACAAACAGATAGACAAATAAATAGATTAATAGATAGATAGATAGGTAACAAATAGATAGATAGACATATATATAGATATACAGACAAATAGATAGACAGATAGATTGATTGATTGATAAATAGATAGATATATAGGTAGGCAGGTAGTCAGGTAGTAGATAGTCAATCAAGTAGGCAGATAAATAGACAAATAGATAGTTAGATAAATAAATAGATAATTAGATAGATAGATAAATAAATAGACAAATAGATAGATAAATGGATAGATAAATAGATAGATAGACAGACAGACAAACAAACAAAATAGATAGACAGATAAACAGATAAATAGAACAACATATTGTTAGATATATTGATAGTTTGATAGATAGACAAATAAATAGATATACATATAAATCTGTATACAAATAGATAGATAGATAATTAGAGAGATAGAAAGATAAATAGAAAGATAGATTGAAAGATAGATTGAAAGATAGATAGATAGATTTACAGATAGATAGATAGATAGATAGATTGATTGATTGATTGAATGATAGATTGATTGATAGACAAATAGATAAAAAATAGATAGACTGATAAATAGATAAATAGATACACAAATAGATAGACAAATAGATAGACAAATAAATAGACAAATCAATATATAGATTATTACACAAATAGATAGATAGATATATAAATAGATAGATATATAGATAGATAAATATATAGATAAATAGATTTATAAATAGATTCATAGAAAGATAGGTTGATAGATAGACAGATTGATAGACAGAACAATTCATTGATTTATATATAGATAGATAGAAAGATAGATAGACTGGTAGATAGATAGATATATATACGAATAGATAGTCAGGTAGATATACAGATAGACAGATAGATAGATAGATAGACAAATAGATAGATAGATTGATTGATAGACAGATAGATACAAAAAAAAACACATATAAGAAGGTAGTCACACACCAGACAGTCAGGCAGGAAGATAGATATAGAAACAATCAAAGTAATAGACAAATAGACAGATATAAAAATAGATAAATAGACAAACAGATAGATATAAAAATTGATAAATAGACAAACTAACTAACAGACATGTGGAAAAATAGAAAGAAAGACAGATAGACACAAAAATATATAGTTTGATAGGTCGATTGATATACATATTCATAGATAGATGGATAAACATATTGATAGATAGATATATATATATAGATAGATAGATAGACAGATATATAGACATATTGATAGATTTATAAATATATAAATAGAATGATAGATAAACAAGTTGATAGATACAATTATAGACAAATTAATTTATAGCTTTATAGATAGATTGATAGATAGATGAATAGAAAGTTTGATAGACATACTACAAGAAAAATCCTGATTTTCATTGGAAATTTTTGCAATATACAAATCTATAGCAAAATTGTAACAGATTTGCAACGAAATTTAAATGAAAGTCTAATATGTTATTTGCAACTAACTTGCAATGGACTTGTTCCTAGAATTTGCAATGGATTCAATCCTTATTCAAAACATGGCATGAAAATTTGGTGCTATTCTTCGAGACAATAATGCAATAGATTTGATCGTTGCATGTTTGCAACAGATTTGGCCATTGAATGTTTGCAACGGATTTGGCCATTGCAAGTTTGCAATGGCCTCAGTCCATTGCAAACTTTAAACGGATAGACAACAAAATTATAGTTGTAGCAATTTCACAATATTTATGCAATAGTTTTGCAATAAATCTTTATATTTCAAAGAATTTTATAAAATATAAAATTCTATTTCATTTTTAATCAAAAGTAAATTATCTATCAATATTTATAAAGAGGTGCAACTACAAGAAATTAATAATTTACAGATGGAGTTTTTTGACGAATTAAATTATGTTGCTACTTATATAATGTTTAATAATGCTTTTTAATTCGACTCTTTTTAGATACATCATGGTAGATAATTGATAGAAAATTAATTTAATTAAAAATAATTTATTTTATTTTACTATCATGATCAATATTTATTTTTGTATTATATTAAAAAATCAGTAAAACTAATAAATTTTTAAATAATTAAAAACTACATTTTGTTTTTGTAGATAAATAAAAAATACAGACATATATGAATTTTTTGTATAGGAATAATTTGTGAAGGAGTTTAGAGATTCAAAGCCAAATGTTCTCTAGAATTTGGCAATGTTATTATTAATAACAATAAAAGATTCGATCAATCCAAAATAATTTTTTTTTTCGTTTATGAACAATACCTAATTGATGGTTTTCCCAAATTTTAAATTAATGTGAACAAGCATTCCCTAGCATCACATTAGAAATTAAAAATTTGAACACATCATTTATATTGTAGTAGTATAGTAGTGGCAAAAATAACAGTTTCAAAAAAAATGAAACATAACCTAAGTATTTATTGAATGCTGATTACGTTTGTTAAAACTAATTTTAATAACTTAAGAAAACTTAGTTATTGATTGTAGTATTGCCCAAAATAAAAATTGAAAATTGTTATTAATAACAAATTTTGAAGATATAGAGAAAACTATTTTGTTTTTTAAAAAAATTTTGTTTTATGATTTTAGTTTGTGTGTCTGTGTATATATATATATATAACAAGTTAAAATTGAAAATTGTTATTAATAACAAATTTTGAAGATATAGAGAATATAATTATGACATTTTATGAAAATTTATATTAATATAATTTTTTACCATGTTTGGATTCAAATAACCTAATGTGTAAACAACTTTAAGAATGAAACAAAAAAATGGAAAATCAAATTTAACTTATTCATTTTTGACCATTTTTCTTCTCATTTTTTGGGGGTTTTAATGAGTAAAGATATGACATTTTGAATAAACTGTTATGTGAATTGCTCTCGGCGAAAACTCGGCGAAAACTCTCCTGCGGTTTTCTCTAGATTTTCTCTCTCGTGATTTATTTTAAATAAACTGTTATGTGAATTTCTTCATGAATTGCTGTTTGATTTAAGTTCTCTCGTGTTTTCTCTAACGTTTTTATCTTGCGAATATCTTGAATAATCTGTTAATGTGGATTTTTGGGTGAACTATCGTGTAAATTGCTTCGTGAATTGCTGTTGGATGTTATATTTGCAAAGTGTTATTATGTGTAACTGCTAGTTTTATGCAACGAAGTGCTCCTTGGTTCTTTCGCGATATTACGAATATATATAAAAAGGAAAACTGTTATGGGCATGAAGCTATACGGGCGAACAGGAATAACAACATCTGTAAGAAATATTAAGCTAAATTAGAAGCCGGAAGCCTTGGTTCTCTTGCGAAAATCCTCTCATGATTTTCCTGTGTTTTCTTTCTTGCGATTATCTGGAGTAATCTGTTATGCGAACAGTTGAGTGATTTATTGAGCAAATTGCTTCGTGATTTATTGTTCGATAGTGTATAGTTTATG
Source organism: Sapria himalayana (assembly GCA_029783825.1). Taxonomy (NCBI): domain Eukaryota; kingdom Viridiplantae; phylum Streptophyta; class Magnoliopsida; order Malpighiales; family Rafflesiaceae; genus Sapria; species Sapria himalayana. The sequence goes on from JAREIK010011206.1 coordinate 14,765, forward strand.
TGTAACTGCTAGATTGTGCAACTAAGAAGGAAGAACACTCCACTTCTGTTCAAACCAAGCCCAACTCAAGGTGAGTATGGAAAAATCTGACTTATTATTAAATAATAAGTCTTTTGCCTCGATGGTAAAGGGAACCGTGCCGATTTCAAGAATTCAAGGGAACAAAAATGGGCTCCCGGCCATCATCTTCTCTGCTGAGGAATCTCGAAGGCTCTTAGAACCTTTCGAATACACACTCGTTGGTATGTTCTCTCACGGTAGGCCTCGTGCGATTGGAGTTCAGAAATTCATCGACAATTTAATGCTCAAGGGGAAGGTGAAATTTGCTGATTTCGATGCCAAGCATGTCGTGCTCCAATGCTCTCTACTGGAAGATCAATATCGTCTATGGCAGCACGGATTATGGCAAGTTGATGGCTTCCCCATGCATATACTGAAGTGGACAAAGGAGTTCACTCCTCTTGAAGAGCTGCCTATAGCCCCGGTATGGTTTACATTGCCTTTTCTGCCACTTCATTTTTTCTCTGAAACATCTCTCTATGCAATTTCTTAATGTTTGGGTAAGCCCATGTTATGAGATGAAGACACAAGAACCATGTCAAGGCCGAATAAATCACGTGTATGTGTCGAGCTAAACCTCTTAACGAAACCGCCTGACAAAGTATGGATAGGTAGTGGTGAAGGGGAACAGGCCAAGGGGTTTTGGCAAACTGTCATCCCCGAAAGTCTTCCTCCATACTATACAAAGTGTAAGAGGCTCGGGCATGAAAATTTATCGTGCAAGGTGGGGAAAGAAGAGAATAATAATAGGCAGCATCATGTGGGAGGAGGTAGGAAGGGGATGCAATGGGTAAGGAAAGAGGAGACTTCATTTCTCAAACAAAATGTCCAGCCGAAGGGAGATCTGGACAATGGTATAATTTCAAGCATCCCACCAGATTATCCAAATATTACCCAAGAAGAAGAAACCTTGAAAGAGCCTAACTTGGGGATAGAGAATGAGGTTAGCTTAAAAAAAGGATGGGAGGAGGTAAAACACAAGAGAAAATATAAAAAAACATCTAAAACAAGAATTGTATTGAAAGAAAGACGTGATGATTATGCGTGGATAGATGAGGATCTTCTGGATTTTCCTGAAGAAGATTCGGTAATCTTCAGTTGCCCTTCAAGTCATAAGGGTGAAGTATCTCAAGAAGAGCCTGAGGCGAAAGCAAAGGATGATATATATATTTATAATGAAGATTGGGGGAATCTTTCAAGAACCCAATCCATGGAGGCCCTAAAGCAAATTGCCATGGTGCTTGGAAAACAGGTAAAATATAAGGAGATTAGGTATGAAATTCCTCACACTCCTAAAACAGTAAGAAACACAAAAAAATATGCTAACAGCTCTTATGAATCTAAGCGCACAACTCGAGCTCAAGCTAAATTAGTTTTTAATGGATAGATGCCTATATTGGAATGTTAGGGGGGTAGCTAATAGCCCCACGATAAATAAATTAAGACTTTTAATTAAAGAACATAAAATATCACTACTAATTATTGCAGAACCAATGGTTCTGCAAGATCAACTAAATAAATATAGAGAAATTTTAGGATTTAATAAGGCGCATGCTAATCTAAATAGTAAACATTGGATTTTATGGCACAGTAATTTAAAAATTGAAATAATAAAAGATACTGAACAAATAGTACATTTCAAATTAGATAAGAGCACAAACCAAATAATCTCAGCAGTTTATGCAAAAAATGACAAACAATCTAGGTTGGCTTTATGGGAAGAAATGAAAGATATAGCAAGTAGAAATTTACCTTGGATTATAGGAGGCGACTTTAACATAATTAGAAGTCCTCAAGAAAAGAAGGGTGGAAAACCACCAGATAAGGTAGCCATGAAACAATTTAATGACACAATAGCCATTACTAATCTAATGGAAATTGATTTCACTGGTTCGAGATATACCTGGTGCAACAATTGGAAAAAAAGAGGAGTTATCTGGGCTCGACTGGATAGGATAATGTGTAACACAAAGTGGGTTACCTCACAAGTGATTACGGGGCTTAGACACCTAAATAGAACTTGCTCCGACCATAGCCATCTGCTTATCACGATTCAAAGTAACCAGGGTAATACATCTAATTTTAAATTTCAAAATATGTGGGTAAAGCATGCGAGCTTTGCAGGACTTGTCAGAGAATCTTGGAAAGAACCAGCAAAGGGTAAACTGATGCAAGTTCTATCAATTAAACTTCTGAGGCTAAAAGCGTGTTTAAAAACATGGAATAAAGAGGTTTTTGTAAAATTAAACCAGGAGCTAAAAAATTAGAAGAAAAAGTAGCCAAGCTGGAGGAAGATTTTGACTCCACGAATAACAATGAAACTCGGATAGAATTAAGTAAGGCTAAAGGAGAACTGAGATTGAAATTACACATGGAAGAAATTTATTGGAAACAACGAGCAAAAATAAAATGGTTAAAAGATGGTGATCGCAATACTAAATTTTTTTATAATATGTCTAAAATAAAATCTCAAAAAAATAAAATTAAAGGTCTAATAAATAAAGAAGGAAAATGGGTAGAAGATGAAAAGGAAATAGGTGCTCTCTTTAAAAATTTCTTTGAAAATCAACTATGTAGTCAGTCATGTAGGACAGATAATTCTCTAATGCAAGAGATTAGGGCGACCATTACGGAAGATCAAAACCAATTAATGGAATTGATCCCAGAAGAACCAGAAGTCAAGGAAGCTGTATTTAGTCTGGATAAAGATAGTGCTGTAGGACCAGATGGTTGGAATAATTATTTTTATCAGGTAAACTGGAATATGATTAAAACTGAGCTAGTCCCTGCAATTGCAAGTTTTTTTGTAGGTGCGGAAATCCCAAAATCATGGACAAAATCTTATATAGTACTAATTCCAAAAAAAGAATCACCATAGAAATGTGAGGATTATAGACCAATAAGTTTATGTAATGCTATGTATAAAATATTGGCCAAAATATTACAAAATAGGCTAAGCTTAATTTTACCTACAATAATATCTCAGGAACAAATGGGCTTTGTTAAAAATAGATTAATGATTGAAAATATAAAACTTGCATCAGAAATGATGAAAGAAATAGGTGGTAAATCTAGAGGAAAAAACTTAGTGGTCAAACTAGATCTATCGAAAGCCTTCGATAGAGTGGAATGGGATACCCTTTGCTTTGTGTTAAGAAGATTCGGCTTCTCTGAGCTGACCATAGATTTAATTTATAGATGTATTTCTAGCAATTGCATAAGAGTCCTGGTAAATGATAAGTTAAATGAGGAATTTAAACCAAATAAAAGTTTAAGGCAAGGGGATCCGTTATCCCCCCTTCTTTTTGATATCTATATAGAACTATTAATACGAAACTTGAATAAGAAAATATCCGAAGGTAAAATAATGTCATTCAGACAACCAAGGAATACATCCAGAATTGGTTGTTTAGCTTACGCAGATGACTTTATAATATTTACTAATGCTAGCATAAAGTCTTTAATGAATCTTATGGAACTTCTTCAAATATTTGAAAAATAGACAGGCCAAATGGTTAATAAAAGTAAATGTCAGTTTATGCTTGCAAAAAATGCAAAACTAAAGTTAGTAGATAAAATAAAAAATATTATAGATTTTGTGGAAATTAAAGGGGCATTAATGTATCTAGGTTGTCCGATATACGAGGGGAGGTTGAAGGAAGAATATCTAACTTACCTTCAAGACAAACTAAGAAAGAAAATAGCATGATGGAAAGAAGAGCTCCTAGGATTTGGGGGGAGGATTATGCTGCTTTCACATGTATTACAAAGCACACTCACACACATATTATCAGTGATACATCCCCCTAAAAAATTTATAAAAAAACTCGAATCAGAAATGGCAAACTTCTTATGCGGTAAAAAACAAGGCATAAATAAACTACACTAGAAGGACTGGAAAAGTATTTGTTATCCGAAAGAGGAAGCGGGATTAGGTCTAATGAGCCTCCAAGACTCGGCAGCTGCCTGGGACTGCAAAACCTGGTGGAAACTTAAAGAAAGCGATAATCTATGGGCTAAATATATGCGGGTAAAATATTTAGATAATAAAAATAAGACTTCTAAGAAAGCTTCGAACAGTTGGAAGTCAATGGAAAAACAAAAAGAGATTGTAGACTCACACTCTATACTAAAGAAGAGTGGCTGGAAATAGACGTTAACACTACAAGGAAACTTTTCTCTCAAGTCGGCAAAAGATTTGGTCAGAAAGAAAAAACTGGTTCAAACTCTATTTAAATGGGTATGGAAAGAAAATATCCCGCAAAAATGCGCTCCTTCACATGGAAGGCATTAATGAACGCTATACCGGTAGATAGAAATGTACAAAAGAAAAGGATAAACATGGCATCAAGATGCGAATGCTGTTCACAAGCGGTTGAAACAACTGATCATTTGCTTTCTAATGGACCCATTGTAGTAGAAATATGGAGAGAGATGGAAGGGGAAAAAAGAATATGTAAAATAGATGATGGATTAATAGATAAAGTTAAAAAATCGGAAAAAGTAAACATAAAAAGCCCCGCCAGGAAATGGCTTAATCAGAAACTGCCGCATCTAATTATTTGGTGCATTTGGAAATCTAGAAACAAAAGTAAATTTGAAAATATAAGGATAAATTTAACAGAAATTATAAAAGATATTAGAAAGGAGATATGTAATATATCAATAATAAAACCGATAGTAATACACGAATTGAAACAAGAAAGGAAGCTTGAGAAAGAATGGGATCTCACATACAAAGTGTTAAAACAGCAATGGGCTAAATGTATACAGTGGAATGCTCCGCCGGTTGGAAAACTCTCACTTAATACGGATGGGAGCTTTAGCAGGGACACTGGAATCGCAGGAGGAGGTGGGGTAATAAGAGATCATACAGGGACAGTACAGAGAGCATTCACCAGATCTAGTAGGGCATCCTCAGCTTTAGAATCAGAAATTAGAGCATTAAAATTAGGGTTAGAGATATGTAAGCAGCTAAACTTTAAAAACATTGAAGTTCAGGTTGACTCAAAATTACTAGTTGATACAGTAATCAATAAGAAAATATTATGGAGGTATGAAGAGGATCTAGAAGTTATTCTTAGTCTTTTGGACGAACTGAAGGCCTCAATAATACATATATATAGAGAAGCTAATAATCTAGAGGACAGTCTATCTAAAATAGGCACCACTAGAGGAGATATAGATTACAATGAGAAATTCATGCCAAATAAACTAAAGGGAATAGTATGTTTAGATAAAATGGGTTTTCCTTATATTAGAACAAATAAAGATACCACGAAGATATGACATAGTCTCATCTATTTGCTGGATTGTGCGGGAATTCATCATTGCAGAGAATTTCTGTCTCACAATTAAATGGAATGGAAGAATGGAGATTAAGCCAAAATGGATATAAATGTAGGAGATTCCATTGTAAGATATATTAATTTTGCATTTTGGCAGAATGGTGGATAGCTAAATGGTAAGGTTGTCAAAATAATATGTATGTAATTTAGAATTTCTGCATAATTAAAATATGTGCTAATTCTGCATTTCGGCAGACTTCGATAACCTCTTTAGAAAGGATGTATTTTGATTTTCCTTGCAGGTCAATATGTATTCTGTCTTTTCCTTGCAGAATGTTAAAGGGGAGAATTCATTAATTATGTGGAGCTTGCCTTATGTTGTATAAATTTAATCAAGAATAAGGGTAGTGGGGTGTCAAGTTCTGGTAGGCACGGTCGTTGTTTTTTTCGTTTTCTCTTTGGTTTTGTTATAGGATCGACAGTGAATACACGAGGAAGGTAGACGATTGGAATCATGGGAAGATTAGAGCCAGACACACAAGGAAAAGGAGGAATAGAGGTCTGACCACAAGGGCAGCACTAATCCATTGTTGTTGCTGCTGCTAAAGAGCCTCCATGACAATATCAAATAAAGAGCTTCCACTAAGTACATATCATGGAAAACCTATTACTGTCTGTTGCGGCCAAAGCCTGTTGCTGTCTGTTGCTGCCAAAGCACATGTAGAGAGCTCCCTGTTGCTGCCATGAGATCTCCTGCTGCTGAGACGAATATGCCCGCTAGTGTGGAAAGACTTCCTGCTGTTCACGGTTATATAATAAGGAAGAATCATACAGAGAGCGGTTACTGCTTCAGCCAATCCTAAGAAAATGATAACTTCTCTGAATTATTGACTAGGGTATTGCTCTGTAAATAGTATGTCTTTTAAGTTTTCTGAAGTTGTAAAGGTTTTCCTCCGCCTGCAAGTGAGGGATATGTTTTCTTTAATAAATGATAAAAGCCTTTTTTTAAAAAAAAAAGATATGACATTTTGAATTATTTTATGTTTTTAAAATATTCTTTATTACATTATTAATTCACTTTAGAAACTTATTAATTTTTTTAATTTTTTTCTTACTATATTTTCAACTCTACACTCCTTACCAAAAATTTTAAAATAAAATCATTTTTTATATTTTTTCTAAAAACCAAATATAATTAATTCCCACTTTTTGACCACTTTATTTTTCTAGGGAAAATTTAAATTTTAGAATTTAAATTGACGAAAACCTAAAAAAAATAACAGTTGATTTAGTTGATTTGTCATTTTGGTAGATTAAATTTTATGATAATGTTCACTTAATTTGGTAAATTTTTGAAAAGTTCTCTCATTGAAATTTATAAATCTGTTAGACATAAAGTTGGTTCGACTCTATTAACCCTATACCAATAATAATGTATGTCCTTTTGTTTTTTTTAAAGAATAATGTATTTCCTTTTTTTCTTCCTCATTACTTCAGAAGAATTTGAACTTAAGTTGAAAAAAAAATATTAAAAATATTATTATTGATATATTAATGCGAAAAATTACTCACTTCTAATTTATTATTTAAATATTATCCATTCATTTTTTTTCAGTGTTTATTCTTTAAATTAAAAAATATATACATAATCATTTAAATTTTAATAAAAAAAATATCAATTTCTATTATTTTATTTTGAAAATATAAATAATAGAAACAAGTCGGGTTATGGTCCGGCTTTTGAAAAAATATTGTTAAAATATTAAAGTTTTGGTCTACCTGTAGGTTTCGGCCACCCTACATGGAATTTTTAGTCGGCCTAGCCGCAGGTTTAATTGATCACTTTTCATGCAGTAGCTCATGTTTTCATTTGCAAAAAAACAAAAAAAAAACCTCTAAATATATAAATAGCTCCCTTTCCCTTGCCTATGTTCGGCTGCTTCATGTTCCATTTTGCTACCAGTGATGCCCTTCACTTTCTGCTCCCTTGCCACCTCCTCACCAATAACACAATATGCATCCTGAACCTATATAGTGTACATTTTAGGATGAAATATACATAAATTTTGAACATGTATTCATTCCCGAACTTCCGTGATTGTTAGTATCATCTTCTTTATGTCTATATTTTACACTATATAGATCCCATGGAACAATATTGACTGTGATTGTTTTTAATTTTTTGTTAAAAATGTATATGGGTTTGAAGGTTGTTTAGAATTATAAAGGATATTGAAGTTGAAATGGTTCTTCTTGGCTTACTTCAATTGGTGGAGTGGTTCTGCTTTTTTGTATTAATTTATTAGAACTACTTGATGATTTTTGGTTCTTGATTTTTTGTTTTTGGGTTTGAAATCAAATAGTAGTTGTTTCATTTTTGGAGTTCTATTTCATGTCCTTATTTTAAAAAAACAAAATAAAATAAAAGCAACTTGAAGTTGGCAATTCAAACATGGTATATTGTATATAAGTAAATAGTAGACAATTCATTCAATACTATCTTCTTCCTCTTGAAAAATGCTCTCAACTTCTAGAGAGAGAAAAATTTTACTAGAAAGAGAAACTACAAATCTTGTGGAAGAAGAAGCAAATTTCAAGCTCATTCTTAAGGAAATGGATTACTTATTTAATAAGAAATCCTTTTCCGGTTTTTACAAGAAGACCGCGCAAACAGTAACAGCTCCTTCGGAAACTCACGTTAAAAATATCGAGGAACCCTCGATAATTTTTTCAACCGAAGACATTCAGAGGATTACTGAACCCCATAAGTTCACGCTCGTGGGCAAATTCTCACATGGAAGGCCTCGTGTTGATGATATTCGTGCATTTTTTGAATCATTGAAGCTTAAGATGTTGATTAAAATCAGCCTCATCAACGATAAACATGTGCTGTTACAACTGTTTTCCAAAGAAGATTTTCATCGAATTTGGCTAAAAGGTATCTGGTATATCATGGGATTTCCCATGAAAACTTTCAAATGGTCAACAAATTTTTCGACTAAGGAAGAATCATCGGTAGCACCGGTATGGTTCCTGTTTCCCTTGCTACCGATACATTATTTTGATAAATTCGCATTATATCACATTGTTTGTACACTCGGTTCTCCTCTTCTTCTTGATGGTGCTACGACCACTCTAAACAGGCCACGTGTAGCATGTATTTGTGTTGAAACTGATATACAAAAACCAATTCCCTCACGGATATGGATTGGAAACAATGAGGGTGATGGTTTCTGGCAGCAAGTAGTTCCAGAGAACTTACCTTCATACTGTATTTGCTGTAAAAAATTGGGGCATGGTTTGGAAAATTGGCTAGTTAAAAAAAGAAGGGAGGAAGTGAATCAAAAGAGAGAAAAGAGGTCAATGAATGCAGGAGAGAAAGGCATGTTTGTTAAATACCAAAAAAATCATCAAGATGAACATACTGCCCGAACAAAAGAACAGAATATAGAAGGAACTGAATTGAAATTAATTGAATATAGGAATACTAATGAAACAAAAAACAGGGCAGAAAACACAATAGAGACTATAAAAAGAACAGAAATGATTAAAAAAATATCAGAACTGAACAAAAGTACAAGAGTGTACATGAAAAATAAAATTAAAATAAACAAAGGATGGGCAGTCCCTATTGTGGACTATTCGGAAGAAGATCCAGAAACAAAAAGTTTAACCTCCTTTTTTACAAATGGAGAGGATAATGAGCATAAAATAAGATTATTTAGAGATGACATAAATATAGAGAAGCTTAAACAAAAAATGGGTAATAAAGAGTGGGCAATGGAGGAATTAAAGATAATGTCAATTCAAATGGGAAGAGATTGGAAAGAAGAAAGAAGCGAAGATCTAGGTTCAATAAGAAAATCAAAAAATATGAAAAAATATAAAAATAGAACATATGGAAACAAATGCACCACTAGAGCTCAAGCTAAATCAATAATTAATATATAATTATATTTACTGGAATATAAGGGGAATAGCGAATATTCCCTCAAGAAACAGATTGAAAAAATTGATTTATATGCACAAAATCAATCTTGTAGCAATAACTGAACCTATGGTGGATAATGATCAGCTAGGATTCTACAAAATTATGCTAGGATTTGACCTTGGATATGCAAATGAAAATGGAAAAATTTGGTTAATTTGGAAAAATAACCTAAACATAATAATATTAAAAGAAACAAATCAGTTAATAAATTTTAGTTTGAGTCAATATGTAAATGAAATAATCACTATAGTTTATGCTAAAAATAAAAGAGAAGCGCGAAAAGAATTATGGGAGGATATGGAAAAAATATTTAAAGAAAACAAGCCATGGATTATAGGGGGAGATTTCAATGCAGTAAGAAGCATTAAAGAAAAGAAAGGAGGAAAAACACCAAATAAGAAAGCCATTAATCACTTTAACGATACTATAAATAAAACTAACTTAATTGAGGCCAAATTCTTAGGATCTTCATTCACATGGTGCAATAACCGGAAAAGGAAAGGTTTAATTTGGGCCAGATTAGATAGAATTTTTTATAACCTTAATTGGCTAGAGAATTATGGCTCTGCAGAAGTGAAACATTTAAATAGAACTTGTTCTGATCATAGTCCACTTTTAAACAACATTAAAAACACTTCAAATAAAGGAGGATCCTTTAGATCCCAAAATGCCTGGAGTTTACATCATGATTTTTTGAATTTAGTAAAAAAATCCTGGAATATTGAGGCATCTGGAAATCCTATGCAAGTTATAAATAATAAGCTAAGTAGATTAAAAACTAAATTAAAAAAAATGGATATGTAAATATTTGGAGATATAAATAAAAACATAAAAGATGCAGAAGAATTAGTATTAAATAAAGAATTAGAATTTGAAAAAGATCAAAGTTTAAATAATAGATATGCATTAAGTAAGGCACAAGCTGAGTTAAAACTCAAACTTGTAATGGAAGAGGTGTATTAGAAACAAAAATCGAAGATAAAATGGCTAAAAGAAGGAGATAAGAACGCGAAATTTTTCCAAAAAGCAGCTAAACTAAAATATCAGAAACACAGAATTAGGGGCATAAAGAATAACAAGAAATAATGAGTAGATAAAGATATAGATATTCAAACTTATTTTACAGATTTCTTTAAAAATCAACTAAGTATTAAAAATGAGATTAAAGGAAATAGCTTGTTAGAAAATATAGGAAACAGAATATCAAAAGAAGATAATAATATGCTTATTAAACATGTAGAAGATGAAGAAATAAAAGCAGCCATTTATAGTATTAACAAGGAGAGCGCAGCAGGACCGGATGGATGGAATAGTTGTTTTTTTCAAATCTGCTGGGACAAATTAAAATGGACATAAACAAAGCCATTAATAACATATTCTGTGGAGCTGAAATAGGGAAAAAGTGGGGAAGTTTTCACATAGCTCTTATTCCAAAACTAGAAAACCCACAAACGGGGGAGGATTTCAGACCTATCAGTCTATGTAATTCAATATATAAAATTCTAGCAAAAATATTACAAAATAGATTAGCCTATATACTACCTAAAATTATTTCAATAGAACAAACCGGCTTTATGAAAAATAGATTAATTATGGAAAACATATGTTTGGCCAAGGAAATGTGTAGAGAAATAGGAACAAAAACTAGAGGACACAATGTTATAATAAAATTAGATTTAGCTAAAGCCTTTGATAGAGTTGAATGGAACACACTCTGCTTTATTATGAGAAAAATGGGGTTTTCTGAAACATGGATAGATCTGATATACAGGTGCATATCTAACACTTGGGCCAGAATAATAATGAATGGAAAAGTTGGAGAGGAATTAAAACCAATTAGAGGTCTAAGACAAGGAGATCCACTCTCTCCATCTTTATTCAATTTATATTTAGAACTACTAATAGTTAACATTAAAGATAAAATGGAGAAAAGATTGATAGGTTCATTCAGACAACCAAAAAACACTCCACTTGTGAGTTGTCTGGCATATGCATATGATGTAATGATTTTTACTAATGGTAGTAGTAGATCATTACAAAATATGATGAGCTTATTAAAATGTATGGAAGATGAAACTAGTCAAAAATTGAATAAAAGAAAATGTCAAAATATGATATCTTATAAATCCATTTTGGCATTAACTCATAGAATTAAAAAACTTACTAGATTTTCACACAAAAAAGGTGAAATTATCTACTTGGGCTGCCCGGTGTATGAAGGCAAATTTAAGAAAGAATATCTAGAATTTCTAGTAAATAAACTGAAAAAGAAAATATCAGGATGGACGGAAGAATTTTTAAGTTTAGAGGGAAGAATCACATTAATAAAACATGTCTTAGAAAGCATGTTAATGCATAATATTATGATTATCAAACCCTCTTGTAAGCTGATTAAAAATATAGAAAGAAAATTAGCTAAATTTTTATGGGGAAAAAAAAAAGGTAAATATAAGCTACACTAGAAAAATGGAGAGATTTATGATTTCCCGTCCAAGAGGCTGGGTTGGGTTTGTTAATCTAGCAGACTTAGCTAAAGCATGGGCTAGTAAGAGATGGTGGAGACTAAAAGAAAATAATACATTATGGTCTAAATTTATAAGAGCAAAGTATTTTTTAAAAGATGATACTAACAAAGAAAAAAATAAAAGTAAAAGCTCATAGGTTTGGACACAAATCCTCACACAAAGAGAGATAGTTGATAACTACTCTAAACTCACTAATAAAGGATGGAAATGGACATTTACACAAGATGTAATTTTTTCGCTTAAATCAGTTAAAAACTTAATTAGAAATAAGCAAGAAGAACATACATTATTTAAATGGGCTTGGAAAAATGACAATCCACAAAAAATTAAAACTTTAATGTGGAAAGTCTTGTCCAACATAATTCCAACAGATACAAATTTAAAAAATAAAGGTGTTCAGCTAGTATCCAGATGTGAGTGCTATGCATCTGAGATAGAGACACTAGATCACCTATTTTCAAAAGGTAAAGTTATGGTTGAAATATGGAAGAAATTAGGAATAGAATTACATATAAAATATGAACATAGTAACCTAAAAGGTCGACTTCAAAAATGGCTTAAACAAAAAGTGTCAAGCCCTGCTCAGAAATGGATTAAAAATAATGTCCCGCTAATATCTATCTGGTGCATTTGGAAGGCTAGAAACTACAATATATTTGAAGGTAGAAATATGATTATAGAAAAATTCTGGAAGGAGATAAAGGAGGAAACACGGAAAATTTCAGAAATTCATCCTATAGATTCACAGGATAAGAGCTTAGATAGAGACATTATAATTCACTGGAAGCTAAAAAAGAAACAACCAAAACAATTTAAATTCATGGGTATAAAATGGGAAAAACCACCGAAAGGAAGATTAGCATTAAACACAGATGGTAGATTTGATAGAGACATAGGAGCAGCGGGAGGAGGAGGAGCAATCAGAGACTTGGAAGGAAAGCTAATATTAGCTTTTACTAGAAATATTTCAGCTTCATCAGCTCTTCATGGTGAGATTTTAACATTAAGAGAAGGTATTGTATTATGCAAAAAATTAAACATTAAAAATATAGATATTCAAATAGATTCAAAAATACTAGTAAACTTAATTAATAGAAAAGATTCAACATGGAGATACGATGAGGAAATAGAATAAATATAGCAGGAATTAAAATCATTAGACTATAAGATAAAACATATTTTTAGAGAAGCAAATGCATTAGCTGACGGTTTAGCCAAAGAGGGTAAAATGATGGGGGATCAAGAATTTAAGGAAGGTTTTTTACCGAAAAAATATAATGGTATAATAAATTTAGATAGTAAAGAAACTAATTACATTAGGAGGTTTAGAGAAATCCATTGAGATTTATTTTCACCTTTACTTTGCTTGCTTTTGTATTACTAACCATTTTAGATAATGATACAGCTTGTTAAAGAATCTACCCAGCCTTGAGGCGAAATTCCCACTAACACAACATGGTTAAGAAGGTTTTATGGTACTAAAAGTATTCTATAAAATGGGACATATTGGGGATAGGGAAAATATGTTAGGAATGTAGGCTTTCTTTTTTTTTGCAGATATAAGAAAGAGAACAGAGGCAAAGCTGGACAATATCGTAACAATAAGCTGTTCGGATTGATGTCATGTTAATGCTTATTGGTTTAGCAGTTTATGTCATGGGAGTCTATATATTTTGGTTTTGCTTGGTCGATCTGGAAGTTTGTGTTAAAAAGGGCTTTTTATGCATGTTTTGAAGAGTTTAAATGTGTCAAAGGTGGTCTGTGTTAAAGGCTGTTATGTCTGTATTATGTATGTAAGTCTGTAAGTTAGTAAAGAAGTCTATCTCAAAGCGACATGGAAGAAAAACAAAGGATACACGGCTGGATTCAACGGAATGCAGTAATGTCACATCAATATTAAGTCTAGCAATACATAAAGATACAAAAGCAAAGATATTACATGAACAATGGAAAAGACACCAGAAATGATATGAAGGGAAACCTCTTGAACTATGATGTTTTAAAACACAAGGGAAAGGGGGGTAATTGGGAGCAATAACATAAAGAATTTCTGGTTGTATGCAGGAAAATCCAAGTAGCCACAAGATTGAAACAAATATGATACTGAAGATAGAAATATGGCAAGAAGATTGTGCATTCAAGGAGATCTCTCATGAGGCTATAAAAAAAGAAACAAACAAAGAATCGTATTCTTTGGTATATATGCAAAAAGGTATGACTAAGTTCCACACAAATGATAACAAAGAAGGACAAAAGAGGTTATATTCAAGAAAGGGCAAAGAACTATCTATAAGTATAGGAAAACAGATTATTGGATATACAATTTTTGGAATGTCATTTATTTCTAGTTATTATGAATAGCAACTCAACAAAAAGCTTCAAGTTAAGCTCCCGCTCACCTAGGGTGTAAAAGGGAAAGGGGTAGATGTAGATTGTACAAAATGGTATTCCTCCGCCAAAAGAGATGCTGATAATTAATAAATAATTTTTTTTTAAAAAAAAGTAGGCAATTCTATCGTTGTGTAAAGTTTATTTTTAGATAGACAAATACAAACATATTTATTCCCAGCAGAGCAATAAAGTGCCTTTAACGTTTATTTTTCTTTATGTTTTTAGTTTTTTTTAATAATTCTAATGAGATCTAGTATATTAGTAGTATTTGTCTAATTACATTGTTTCTTAATATTTATATAAAATTTACATATGTATATATATTTTAGCATTTGGTTCTTTTTGTTGATTTATACACTCACGTATAAATTTTATTATATCTTTAACTCGTTATACTTTAAATTTAAAATCCATAAAAACAAATAAACAATAAACTAGTGAAATACTAGTATTTCAAAAATTTTATTTTTATTTCATTAATTATGTTACTAAAATATGAATATTTTTTAAATTATTTAATCATATTAATAATATTGCATATAGATATTAGTTTATTGCAAAATATATTATTTGATAAGTCAAATTTTTTACAGGTATTGACTCATACAAACAATTAGATTTTTATAGTTTATTATACAGATTGATATATTTTATAGAATATTTACCCTTCTTCTTTTAGGGCTTATTAATGAAGGATATGATGAAATTTAAGCTTCTTTCAAATTTATGGAACTTAGATTTAAATCTTGTCTTTACAATTTGGATATTGCTCCATGCTTTTCCTAAATTAGTTGTAAGTCTAAGAGTTTGTTGAATATTTCATGCCTCCTATAGGTATATTTTCTTTAGGGTTTCTAAATGAGTTTTTTTCAATATTAATTTAGTTTTTTTTAATTTTTTTTTCTATGTGGTTTTTTTCTTTGAAATCAATGCTTTTATATTATGTTAGATACATTAATTATAGTTGTTATGATATAACTCCTTGAAAGCCTTATTATAAGCCTATATATGAATTTTAGTGGCCTTTTGTATTTTTATGAACATCTTGGCTATTCTTTCAACATGTTGTAGGTAGCTAGATTGACTCATCCCTAGATTGCAAATTATTGATGAGGTTGCGGATAAGCAAGTACTTTTAATACCAATTTGGTCTTTAAATACAATGTTTCTAGGTTTAAATTTTTTTGTACTAGGGATGATAATTTTTGGTGGTTGGCATTTTGTGTCTGGATCTTTAAGGCTATCTTTAAAGATAAGGATTCTAATTTCTCTTGTTTGATTATCTATGACCCTAAAGTGAGATGATGATCAGTACTTTGCTATTTTTATTGTATATCAATCAACTGAGTAATTTATCTTACATATCTGGGCATGTAAAATGAGTTCAAATAGAGAATGGACGTATTTAAGGCTAACAAATGGATTGTCTAACCAATATTTTATATCAGGAGTTGAAGAATTTGTTCAATTTTCACTTAGTCGACTAGAAGGCAGTGATGGTAATCACATTAGATGTCCATGTAATAAAAAAAGTGTCATGATAAGAATTTTATTGAGGTTAACGAGGCAGGGTTCCATCTTTATAAATATGGTTTTGTCCCTAATTATCGTAAGTTGTACTTGCATGGTGAGACCAAATCATCTATATATGGGGAGGAGCATTATATAATGTGAATGTCACTAACAATCATGCAATAAAAAATAATGTTGAATCATTGACAACATTTGTTCAGATGGTTTATGATGAAATTGGTCTACAATTTAATGCTAATATTGTTGAGGAATCTCCAAACCCAACTGCACAAAATTTTTATGACATGCTTAATGCTGCAAACCAAGAATTATGGCCTAATTTTCAAACACACTCATAGTTATAAGCCATTGCTCGAATGCTTCACATCAAGTTAGAGCATCATTTGTCCGAATGGTGCTATTATACTTTGTGTTAGTTTATTAAGGAGTTGTTACCAGATGATAATGTAATGACTGATAATTTCTATGAGACCAAAAAGCTTATCCAAGGAATTGGGTTTCCAGTCTATAAAATTCATACATGCCTGAATAGTTGTATGATTTATTGGGATGATGACTCATAATTAACTCAATGCAAATTTTGTGCCAATGCTCGCTATGTATCACAAAGTAATAATAGACAAAAGCTTGTGACATATAAGAAAATGTATTACTTTTCACTAACAACAAGACTTCAATAGTTATATGCTTAAAAGGCCACTACTAAAAGTATGGGATGGCATAATGATTATTTTGTAGAAGATGGTGTGATGTGTCATTGTTCTGATTTTCTCGCATGGAAGCATTTTAATGCTATGCATCCTTCATTCGCAATTGAAAGTTGTAATGTCAATTTAGGCCCATGAACTGATGCATTTCAACCATTCGGGCAATCTGTGAGTCAGTATTCTTCATGCATTGTTATTCTTATTCCATATAATTTTCCCTCCGAAATATGTATTAAAGAACAATACATGATTTTAACAGTTATTGTTCTAGTCCCTAGAAATCTAAAGGACAAGTCAGATGTGTATTTACAGCCTCTGATCTCTGAGTTACAAGCATTGTGGGAAATTGGAGTTGAAACTTATGACATATCTTGAAATCAAAATTTTATGCTATGAGAAGCTCTCTTATAGACAATCAGTGACTTTCGAGCTTACTCAATGTTGTCTGATTGGAGTACATCTGGCAGACTAGCATCATGGATGAATCATATACTTTTACCCTACTTAATGGAAGGAAACAAACATAGTTTGATAATCATCATAAGTTCCTTTTACTAGATCATCCATTTAGAAGAAATAAATATGCTTTTAAAAAGAATTGAACGGCAACAGATCCACCTCCAACACTCCATACAAGACATCAAAAGATGGCTCGTAATGTTGAGTCCCATACTAGAGAAGGAAATGATTTCGATGGGAACTTGTCAATATTCGACCATCTCAATCAACCTTTTGGAAGACATACAATATCGCACATCAGTATATCTTTCTGAACTGCATTGAAGTTAAACCTTATATTGAGTATGCATCTTAACTCAACTATTGCACTAATATTGTAATTTTTTAATTCAACTAATGAGTGTTCTATTAACATAATATTCATTACTAAGTTATGGAAAAATGAGCCATACATTAATGATGCAATTTTTGATGCTAGACTCGATGATTTTTTTCTAGCATGGTTCAAGACTTACGTAACTTATTTTTTATTTTAGTTAGTTTATGGTAAAATTTCTTTTAACACACTCTTATTTGTAGGCATGTGACAACGTTAAAAACATATATATTAAAGCTCTAGAAGATGGACTGCTTCAAATAGTTATCTATTATAATGGATATAATGTGAATGGTTTTTGTTTTAACACACTTCAAAGTGGAACTTCTAGATTTTCAAAAAAATTTGGTGTGTGCATCAAAGGTACTAATTACACAATTTATGAAACTGACTACTATTGTCAATTTCAAGAAGTCATGGAATTTGAGTACCCAGGATGACCCATTAAAAAGACTATTTTATTTAAGTGTGAGTGGGTTGACATTACACCAAATGTTGGGATAAGGATCCAAAAGCAATGCAATTTAGTGGATTAAATCATACAAGAAGTATGCACAAGATGAACCATTTGTTTTAGCAAAGCAAGCACAACAAGTGTATTATTGCACATATCTAAGCTTAAAACATGATACTAGATCTCGATGGGCTATTTGTAAAATCAAGGCTAGAGGGATGATTGAGATGTCTGCAGAGCCAAAAATTACCCTACAAGATCCATTTCAACTGGAAACAAATGATGTTGAAGAATGTAGATTACTAGTGGAAAATAAAACTATTTTGCTTAATGATCTGATAGGTGAAATGTTAGATATCGTTGTAACTGGAACACTTTCTCATGAAGATGATGACGAAGATGAATATGCTGAAGATGAAGAAGAAGAATGGAATGATTTAAATAATGATGAAAATTAGGCTGGTAAGTTGATTGTTGTATAACCATTTAATTACCAATTAATATATATTGTATTTTGTTCTTATGCCCATGCAGATATGGGTTGAGGAGTAAGATGAGGATTTGTGATAAGGGCTAAAGGATGTGGTAGGAATGTGTTGCCTCCCCTAGTGCCCAAGTAGATTCTGAATCATTAGAGGGTTCACCTACCACACATACATCTGCATAAGGTGCCATCATCCATAATACTACTACACCCACCTTGCAGACACTAGGTGATCGTGCATCATTATCTACACCACCACCTGTAGAAGATTCAACACCTCAAGTGGCATCACTACATAGTTCAACATTACCACTACTCATTAGTTCTATCTGCCATCCTTTCATTACACTTACTGATGCAGATATGTTTTCCTTTTTAAACTATTTCACTTGAATTTTTTATGTTGACCAAATTAAATTTTATGACTGCATTTATAAACTTTGTATGTTTAGTTGAATGATACACATCACAAAGAATATATCTAGGATTATCACTAATATCTTCAAGGGTCATTTGCATATGATGGGTTATAATTGGAAGATGGTGCCTCATTATATCAAATATTTCTACTAGCAAGAGTTTCAAGTATGAATTAGGTATAAGATATATGTTATTTTATTTTTTTATATATTGATCAATAATAAATGTTTTTTCAATTTGGTATTGAAATTTTTTTAAATTTTTTTTTATAATGTGTATAAGGTGGAATTGGAATGTGAATAAAATCAAGAAAAATGACAACATAAAAAAGATCCACATATCATATACAATAAGACTTTTTTTTTCTTTCACAGATTTTCATTTTTGGCATTATATCAATTACTGAAACATTATCAGTGGGATACTTCAATAGATGCTCTAGTTAAAGTTACATGGCATAAAAGGGCATCGTGACATTATAGCAATGATGTTAGTCAATGGAAAGATCATAGCAAACAACCGAGTTTAATCTCAGAGAGTATTTGGGAAGCTTGGCAATGTTATTGGCAGTCACCAGAATTTCAGAAAAAGTCTGCCCAAGGTCTATGAATAGGATGAGTGGGATTGGAGGTGATGGCAAAGGACCTTTGCGACATATAGGTTGTTCCTTAACTCATAGGGAGGATGTTAAACGTTTGGCACATATATTAATAATTATTTGGATTTTATTTAATGTTTTTTAAAAACTTGTTTTATTATATTATACTTTTAAAATTTTTGGCGGCCAAATTAAAGCGTCCGCCTCTTTCACATGAGCTCCTAGAACAAACTCATAGGAGGAATGTAGATAATCAATTTGTAAATCCGAAGTCTTGGGAGAACTATGTAAGTGCAATCTTGTTAGTCAATTTGTTTGTAATTTTTATAAAGAAAAATGTATTAGTAATGTTTATATATTTCAGAATCATGTAGTTTCAAGGTATGAGGTTGAGACCGCAGCTGTAAGAGAGGATGTATCTTCATCTCAATCACTTGATGCAAAACAAATCTATCAAGATGAAGTTGGGGGATTCAAGAAGAAACGAGTATATGGCCTTGGATCGATGGGATCTGTATCCCTATAATATCAAGTATCATTTAGTTCTATCAATATGTTTTCAACTAGTCAACTAGTTCATGAATCTCAGACACAATCAAAAGAAGATAGTTGAATCCAAGCTTTGGAAAAGGAGATGAGTGTGGTGCATGAGCAAATGATGCAGTAGCAGATGGAGCATTTACAGTCCGTGCACATTCTCACTACGGCTTTTCATGCATAGATTTTAGAGCTTATTAGGAGTCTGCCTATTCCACCAGCCATTTCTCTAGAGATAGATGTACCTACTAATGAAAGATCCAACTAATTGTTAAACATATTTATTATTATACTATTGCACAAAGGAACTATAAACTAAAATTGTGGTTGAATATGGTATATGAAACTATTAACTATTAGTTAGCAAAAAAAGTGTGTTGCAATTTATATTATGGTACATAAAATTTTGAATCTAGTACAATAAATTTTGAATAATATAGGAAATATTGGAAATTAACAAATTTAACAAAAAAAAATGAAAATTGGAAAAAAAAATTGCAATAGTTTATGCGATGGATTTTGCAATAGATATTCTATTGCAACTAAGTAAGTTTTAGAAAGAATATATTAGTTTCAATGCTATTAAAAAATTGTAATGGAATTATAATAAAATTACAACAAAATATTTTGCAAGGACTCATAATGGTTGCAAATATGTTGTAAAGTTGCAATAAAATTGAAATAGACCTTGTAATGGTTGGTAATGAAATGGTTGATGATCTATTACAAATTTGCGATAGAATAGCAATAATATTAACACAATATAATTTGGAACGACTCAGTGATTGCAACTCTATTGCAAAGTTGTAACGGAATGACTAACAGAAATTTTAATGGTTATTAATGAAATGGTTGATGATCTATTGCAGATTAGAAACAAAATGGAAACAAATTTAGCGTATCCTTTGTCTTAATTTTTGGGATTTAGCAACTGAAGTAGCAATTGATGTGAAATTCATTGTGATATAACGATTGAATTATTGTGTTGCAAATTCGTTAGTCTTTTGCAACTGAATACCTAAGTGTGCAAAATTGCAACAAGGTTCTTTGAAATAAAAAACTATTGTTGCAAAATCATTGCTAATAGGTATTTGCAATAAATTTTTATGGGTTTGCAACGGACATGTAACAAAAAATTCCATTACTAAACTGTGATTTTCTTGTTGTTAAAAATTGATAGACAAATTGATATATAAATTGACAGATAGATAGATAGATAGGTAGGTAGGTAGGTAGGTAGATAGTAGATAAATATACAAATAGATAGACATATAGATAGATAGATAGGTAGGTATGAAGGTAGGTAGGTAGATAAGTAGGTAAATAGATAGATAAATAGATTATTAAACAAATAGATAGAAAGATAGATAAACAGATAGATAGACAAATAGATAAACAAATAGATGGATAGATTATTAGATAGATAGATAGATAGACATATAAACAAATAGGTGATTAAATTAGTATATAGATAAATATACAAATATATAGATAATTAGATAGACATATAGATACAAAGATAAATAGATAGATAGATAGATAGACAAACAGACAGAAAGAAAGATAGATAGATAAATATACAGATTGATAGATAGACAGAGACATAGACTAATAGATAGTGAGATATATATAGAGATGGATAGAGAGATTGACATATAGATAGTCAAAAAAATAGACATATAGATAGACAATTAGATAGATAGATAGGTAAATATATAGATAGATAGATATATTGAGAGATAGATAAATCGATAGATAGTAAGATACTTAGATAGATAGATAGATATATTATTAGATGAAGAGATTAACAAATAGATAGATATATAAACATATAGATAGATAAATAGAGTGATAGACATATTAGATAGAAAATTAGATAAATTGATAGAAAGATAAATATATAGAAAAATAAAAAGACATATTGATAAATAGATTCATAGATAGATAGATAGACAAATACATAGATAGATTGATAGAAAGAATGATAGGTAGATAGATAGACTAATTGGTAGACATTTTGATAGAGATATTTATATAAAGATAAATAAATAGATTGAAATACAGATAGTTTGATTCATATATAGACAGATAGATAGACAGATTATTATATAGATAGATGGATGGATAGATATGCATATAGATAGAAATATTGATAGATAAATAGATAGATAGATAGGTAGGTAGATTGTTAGATAGATAGATAGGTAGAAAGATATATAGATAGATAAATAATTAAATAGATACTTAGATAGTTAGATAAATTGATAGATAGATAGAATGATAGATAGATAGACAGAATGATTGATTGATAGACAAATTAATACATAGAAAAATAGATATATAGATAGACAATAGATAGATAGATAGATAGATATACAGATAGATAAATAGGCAAATAAATAAATAAATAAATATAATATATATATATAAATAGAAAGAAAGATAGAAAAATATATAGATAGATAGATATATAGAAAGATAAATAGATGGACAGACAAAATATAAACAGATGGATAGCCAGGCTGGCAGTCATGTAGACAATCATTTAGGCAGGCAGGTAGATAGAGAGACAAATAGGCATATAGACAAATAGACATTTAGACAATTAGACAGATAAATAGCTAGATAGACAGATATATAAATAAATAGATAGATAGATAGTCAGAAAGATAGACAAAATGATAGAAAATTTGATAGATAGATTGATATACAGATAGATAAACATATAGATAGATAGACATATAGACAGATAGACAAATATACAGATATATAAATTAACAAATAGATAGATAGATATAAAGATAGATAGATAGGTAAATAGATAGATAGATATATATTTATATATATATTATTTGATTGATAGATCAATTTATATATATATAGATAGATAGATGATATATAGATAAATAAATATATAGATAGATAGATAGATAGATATGCAAGTATATAGATTGATAAATAGAAAGAAAGATAGAATAATATGCAGATAGATATAAAAATAAATAGAAGGATTGATAGATAGAAAGATAGACACATATATAAATTGTTAAACGGATAGAAAGATAGACATATAGATAAATAAATAAATAGACAAATAGATAAATAGATAATTAAATAGACTATATGACAGATAGTTTGCTAGATTTAAAGGAGAAAAGATGACAATTGATAGATAGATAGATATATAAATATGTAGATAAAAAGACGGATTAATAGATAAATTATAGCATAGATAAAAAGATAGATACATAAATAGATAGATAGATTGTTATATAAATATAAATATAATTAGATAGATAGATATATAAAAACATAGATAAATAGATAAATAGATAAATAGATAGACAGACAAACAGAGATATATATATATATAATATAAATAGATATACAAAAACATAATAAGATAGATATATAAATAGATAGATATATAAATAGATAGATAGACAAGTAGTAAAATAGACTAATGGAGAGATAGACATGTAGATAGATCATTAGAATAATAGCTAATATATACATAGATAGACAGATAGAAAGATTAAAAGATATAAGATATATAGATAGACAAATTAATAGATGATAGACAAACAATTAGATAGATAATAGAAAGACATATAGACTAAGGGATAGATACACAAAATGATAGATAGACAAATAGATAGTTAGATAGATAAATAGGTAAATTTATAGGTAGAAAGGCAAATAGAGCATTAGATAGATAGATAGATAGACATATAAATAAATTGATAGAAAGATTAATAAATAGATAGCCTGATATATAGATTGATATTAATATATATATATATATATATATATATAGACAAGTAGATAGATAGTTAAATATAATGATAGAATGAATGTCATAAAGATAGATAATCATATAGATAGATATATAAAAAGCTAAATAGTTAGAGAGATTGAAAGATAAACAAATTGATATATAAAAAATAGACATATAGAAAGATAGATAGATAAAAATATAGATAGATTGATTGATATAAAGTTAGAAAGATAGATTGACATATAGAAAGATTGAAAAAATGATAGATAGATAGATTCATAAATAAGTAGATAGATAGATAGATAAATAGTGATGTAGATAGATAGAAAGTAGATAGATTGGTAGATAGATAGGTTAGTTGATAGGAAGATAGATAGATAAATAGATAGATAAATAGATAGATATAGAAATATATAGATAGTTAGATAAATAGATAGATATATAACCACATAATTAGATACATATAAAGATAGGTATATAAATAGATAGATATAAAGATTGACAGATATATAGTTAGTTTTGTTGATTGAATGATAGATTTATTCATAGATTGATTGATAGATTGATAGATAGATACACAGATAGAATGATAAATAGATAGATAGACAAATAAACAAATAATATAGATAGATAGATAGGCAGGTTGACAAATATTACAAATAGACAAATATACAGATTGATAAATTAATAGATAGATAGATGGATAAAATGATAGACAGAATGATAAATAGTTCGATAGATAGTTAGTTAGATTGATAGATAATTAGATAGAAAGATAGATAGATAGACCATTAGACAGATCGACATATTTATAGATAAACATATAGACAGATAGAGAGATAGATAGATAGATAGATTGATTGATATATTGTTTAACAACAAGTTAGATAGATAGATATATCAATAGACAGATTGATAGATATTAAGATAGATATATAGTTGGATAAATAGATAGATATATAGATAGATAAAAAGATCCCCAAAAGTTTAGATAGATAGATAGATATACAAATAATTTGGTAGATATAAAGATACATATATAGATAGATAGATAGGCAAGTCGATAGATTAATTAATAGATAGATAGATAGAATGATAGACCAAAAGATAGATAAAGAAATAGATAGATAGGTAGATTGAAAGATAGGCAGATATATATTTAGTTAGATGGATAGAATGATAAACATATAGACAAATAAAAAAATAGACAAATAGGCAGATAGATAAATATATGGATAAATAGACAGATAGATAAATATATGGATAAATAGATAGATAGATAAATATATGCATAAATAGACAGATAGATAAATATATGGATAAATAGACAGAAAGATAAATATATGGATAAATAGACAGATTGATAAATAGTCAGATAGATAGATAAATTGACAAAAAGATAGATAAATTGATTATATTGATCAACGCATATCTTTTTTTTATTTTAATATGACTGAGTGGTTTAAATTTCTTACAAATATGATACTGCATTGTTCCTCATAGAAAGCTTGTATAAATGATGATATTTTTCACTAGATAATATGTACCATGGCTCGGACAGCTTTGTCGCAGTAGAAAAATGATTATCACAAGAGTAGAGGGAAAGAAAGCAACGTCAATGAATGAATATATTATATTTTATGCAGTATCGGTAGATACATTGATTAATAAGATGTAATACAATTCTATTTTTTTTGTTTCGATTATGTAAAATATTGAATTAGAATAAGTAATTAAATGATTTGATTTTTGTTTATTATAAATTATGTATAGTTTCATTTTTTATTCAATTTGATTTTAAAATATTAAATTATTTAATTACGAAAATTTAAAATAAATTAAATTCTGAAAATATTTTTGAAATTAAAATAGATAGGGAAAAATACATTGCTAAATTAGCAGGGGAAATCTTTATTTTAGTAACGAATTTTTTTGTCACTACATTTTTTTAGCTAGGGACCATTTTCGTCGCTAAAATTTAGCAACCATCACTTTAGATTGGGAATATTTCCTTGCTATTTTCGTTTAGTGACGGAAAATCTCATTTAGTTTGCTAATTTAGCTAGGGAATTTGTTTTTTTAGCAAGTGATTTTTCCGTCGCTAAATTTTTAGCTAGGGATATTTTTCCTCGCTACATTTTAGTGACCAGCACTTTAGATAGGAAACTGGTCTATCATTAATCCATTGTTATTTCCCATTTAGCCACGGAAAATGCCCATTTAGCTAGGGAATTGTTCCTAACTATATGAGATTTTTTTTTGTTGAGATCTATCTATCTACTTACCTATCTTAGTATCTATATTTCTATTTATATATGGATCTATCTTTCTGTCTAAATATCTATCTATCTTTCAAATAACCTATTTGTCTATCAATCTGTCTATCAATATATCTATCAATCTAACTATTAATCACTCTATCAATTATATCTATCAATCTAGCTGTGTATATTTCTATCTATTTTTTTAATCTTATTGTCTCTCTATCTATCTATATGTCTATCTGTCTATATATCTATTTGTCTATCTATATTTATATTTTTTCTATCAATCTGTCTATTTATCTCTATATCTATCTATCTTTCTATATATCTTTTTGTCTACCTATATATAAATCTATTTGTCTATCTTTTAATCTATTAATCTATCAATCTATCTATTTATCTATATATCTATCTATTTGTCTATCTATCTATCTATCAACCTATCATTCAACCTATCTATCAATATGTATATCGATCATTTTATCAATATGTATATCAATCAATCTATAAATTTGCACATCTTTCTATCTATCTATCTATCTTTCAATCTATCTATCTATTTATCTATCTATCTATTAGTGTATCTATCTATCTTTCTATCTATATATCTGTCTATCTATCTGTCTATCTATCTATCTATCTATCTATTTATCTACATTTCTATCTGTATATGTCTTTATCTAACTACATGTCTATCTATATGTTTATCTATCTGTCTGTCTATTTGTATATCTATTCATTTATCTTTATTTTTATTTCTCTGTCTATCAATCTATATATCTATCTATTTATCATTCTGTCTATCTTTTAAATTATCATTTTGTCTATCTATATATCTGTCTATTTTTCTATCTATCTATCTCTCATTTAATCTATCTATCTGTCTATATTTATGCCTATATATATATATATATCAATCTAACTATCTATTTATATATCATTCAAACTATTTTATCCAAATTTCTATATATCTATCTGATTATCTATCATTATATCTCTCTATTAATCTATCTAACTATCTATAATTTATCAAACTATTTATTTATCTATCTAGCTATCTAATAATCTATCAATCTATCTATTTATCTATCTATTTATCTATCTATTAAACTTTTTGTATCTAGTTTTCTATCTATCTATATATTTCTATCAATATTTCTATATATCTCACTTTTTATCTATGTTTCAATCTATCTATTAATATGTCTATTAATCTTTTTATTATTATGTCTATAAATCTTTATATCAATCATTCTATTAATTTTTCTATCAATCTAATTATCTATCTATCTGGCCATCTCTCTATCTCTCTATCTATCTATATATCTATCTATCTATATATCTATATGTCTATCTATCTGTCAATATATCTATCTCGCCATATATTTGTTTATCTTTCTATCTATCAAATAATCTATCTATCTATCTATCTATGAATTTATCTATCTATCTATCTATTTATATATCTATGAACTATCTATCTTTCTATCTGTCTATCTATCTATGTATCTATCTAAAAATCTATTATCTATATGTCAATCTATCTATCTATCAATCAACCTATCTATCTATTTATCGATCTGTCCATCAATTTGTCTATCAATTTATCTATTAAATTTTCTAACAATCTATCTATCAATCAGTCTATCAATCTATCTATCTATTTGTCTGTCTATCTATCTATTTATTTGTCTATCAATTTAACTATCTATTTATCTACAGACCTGTATATTTATCTATTTGTCTATTTATTTATCAATCTATCTATTTCTCTATCTATCTCTCTATCTATCTATATTCTATATTTCTATCTATCTTTCTTTCTTTCTATCTATCTATTAATCTAATCTATTTGTCTGTTTGTCTATCTTTCTAAATCTCTAAATATCTATCTATCTCTCTATCAATCTGTATATCAATCTCTCTCTATCTATCTTTCTATATTTCAAAATATTTGTATATCTTGATGTATGTCTATCTATCTGTCTATCTATCTATCTGTATGTCTATATTTCTATCTATCAATCTATCTATTTGTATGTCTATCTATATATCTATCTTTATGTCTATCTATCTATCAATATATCTATAATTCTATCTATCTATATGTCTATCAATATATCTATAAATCTATCTATCTATCTATATGTCTATCAATATATCTATAAATCTATCTATCTATCTATCTATCTGTCTATCTATCTTGTCTATCTTTCTGTCTATCTATCTATATATCTATCTATCATCTATCCTTTTATTTATCTATTTCTCTATCTTTATATTGTATATATGTCTATCTATTTGTCTATCTATCAATTTATTTGCACATCTATTTCCTATCTATTTGACAATCTATCGGTCTATCTATCTAGATATATTCGAATACATTAATAGAATCTATCACAATAGGTAAAGCATGAGTAGAAAAATTGTAGCTTGTAAAAGCTCTTTTAATACTTCCTCATGCCTAGTTACTCTTTAGGTTGTTTTTTATTGGTAGAATTGAAGGGGGATATGATTTGATGATATTAAAATATAGTAGGATTAATAATCTCATTTTGGATTTAAAAATCTTATGAATTAGCATGTAATAAACATATAGTTTATAGTAATTTATAAGTAACTACCAATTAAAATTGATATATTTTCTAATCCAATTTTCAATTTCTTGTGGAATTCAAATAATGGATGTATATGTTCTTCCATTTGCTCTTCAATTTCATGACTTATTCAAATGTTAAAATAGATATATTTTTCTATCTAATAAGATATCACATCTTTATGTGATGACAAAAATCTATCCAAACACTAAGAACAAAAAGCCTCAAATTCAAGATTTATCATGCACAATCTCTTCAATCTTTTAAGGTAAGATTGTCAAGATAAGATATTGGTAAGATTTGTTTTCTTATCTAGCTTTCATATTTTAAATGATTCTATATATTAGGATAAGATAAGATAGATATGTAGATCACATTCATGCCCAAGTACAGAAGGCTCTCGCTTTAACAAGATATATAAAAAAAATAAATATCTCAACAATTTTACCGAATAACTTTGAAGGGACTATGTTTGGAGAGACTTTGTAATACAAAAATTTCTCAAGTGATAAATCATCTTAAAATAATATTCTCTAATAAATAAATATAACTTCAAAGTTATTATGAAACCAATATTAGTATTTATATAATTACACAAAACATTTGTAAAAGATAATATATGTAATGAAAATAATATACAAAAATACCTATATGCAATCCCTCATCGTTCTAATCCTACGACCCAAAGATTAGTAATATGAAATAATTCTAAAGCCATAAAATTTTATATTATTTGATATAATTTATAATTTATAAAAATCAAATATTACTTAAAGTGAGAAGATCATTAAAAAAAGTTATATTTATTATTTTAATAAAAACAGAATATTAAAAGCTAATAGTAAAAATCTTACTCAATTATTTAATTCTTATAAATTTTAGTAGGTAAAAAAATAAAACTTGAATTCAAATCAACTAATGGGAAAATTTAATTTTTTTAGACTAAAAAAATATCATTAGTAATATTTTAAATAACTCTTTTTAAACCCTAAAAAAATACTTGAAGTGTTATTTTAATAACCACTCGGAAATATTTTTTTTAAATCATTAAATTTTTTTTGATGTAATTAAAACTTCTATGATTTTATCTTTAAATATCAATTTATTTTCTTTTAAGTTTTATAAAAAATTTAATTTTTTTTTATAATACAAGCTTTTTAAATATTTTAGTAATTATTTTTTAAAAAGTTTCCTATAATCATAAAAATATTTTTTTAACCTTAAATAAAATATATATTTACTTTTTTATTTATTAATTCAGATATTTTTGCAAATATTTTTTATTTAATCATACAATTAATTATTTTAGCTTTTTATAAGTATAAATTTTTATGTATGTTCATTTATTTATTAAAATATATTTAAAAATGAGTATAATTATAGAATTAATTATCTATTATTTTTTTAATACAAATATTTGAATTTTATAATAAAAAATTTTAGAAAAATTTTATGAATAATTTTTTAAAAAATTTTATAATAATTAAAATAGTCGTTTTAGTCTTTATTAATATAATTTTTTTTCATATTTATATATTTTTGAAATTTTTTTTTATAATATCATATTTTTATAATGATTTGAGGAGGTGTCTTTCATGGATTCCTCATCCATAGATGATTAAAAACCTTCAATATACAAAATTACAACAAATAGTTAAACAAATAATATATAAAAAATAAAAAAATAAATCAATATAGATTAACGATAGAAATAATCCCTAGCTCAAATAGGTAGGGAAAATTCACTAGCTAAATGCATATATTTTGTGAAAATTTTCATTTAAGGACTAATCGCATGCAAAATCATGCAAATATTTTTTTAGATAATTATTTAGTGATGGAATTTGTCTCAATCTTATTAACTGGGGAAAGTTCATTGCTAAAGATATTGCTAAAATTGTAGCAAATCTTTGTCTGAAAATCTACAATAATATTGACTTGGAATATTTTTCAATTAAAAAGTTTCTATCTCTAATCTATCACAAATTCATCTAAAATTTGTAATTCAATGTAAAATCTAACATCTCTTGATATTCCCTAGCTAATCCCATGCAAATTAGATATGAATTATTATTCTAGCTAAATTTTTATAGCTAAATAAATATTTTATTATAGTGTTTTATTATCTATTTGTCTATTTATTTTTATATGTATTTGTATATTTATATGTCTATCTATCTATATATATATATCTATCTATGTATATGTCTAACTATCTATCTATCTTTCTTTATTTCTAGCTATTTTTCTATCAATTAAACTATCTATATTTCTATATATCTTTCTATTTTTCTATCTATTTATCTATATATCTATCTATCTATCTATCTATATATCTAAAAAAATTCTAACTAACTAACTAACTATCTGTCATTCTATCTATCTATCTATCTAACAATCTATATATCTATCTATTTATATGTCTATCTATTTTTCTATCTATTTATCTATATATCTATCTATATATCTATCTGTCTGACTATCTATTTTTCTATCTATCTATCTATCTATCAAGTAATCTATCAATCTATCAATCTATCTATTTGTTTGTCTATCTATCTATATGTCTATAAATCTATTTATATAACTATCTATGTACCTATCAATATATATATCTCTTTGTGTTTCTATTTGTGTATTTCTTTGTAAAACTATTTTTTTATCTATTTTTTTATCTATATGTCCATCTATCTATTTATCTATTTATCTATCTATCTATATATATAAATAATATATATATATATCGATTTATTTGTTTATCTATCTGACTATCTATCTACATATCTATCTATTTATCAATATATCTATCTGACTATCTATCTTTCTTTCTATCTATTAGTTTATCTATCTATCTATTTATCAAACTTTTTATCTGTCTATCTATATATCTATCCATCTATCTATCTATCTATATATCTATTTATCTATCTATCTGTTTGCCTATATATCTATGAACTTTTTTTTCAATCTATCTATCTATAATCTGTCAATCTATCTATCTATCTATTTGTCTATCTATTTGTTTATCTATCTGTCTATCTATTCATCTAACTAACTATCTATCTATCAATTTATCTTTCTATATAATTATATATCTATCTTTCTTTCTATCTATTTGTCTGTCTGTAAATATTTCTATCTATATATCTATCTATAAATTTTTATATTTTTTTTGTCTAACTATCTATCTATATATTTATATATCTATCTATCTAACATATATCTAACTATCTGTGTATCTATTTGTCTATTGATTTGTCATTCTATCTATCTATCTATCTATTTGACTATCTATTTGTCTATCTATTTGCCTATCTATTTGCCTATCTATTTGCCTATCTATTGTCTATACATTTATCTATATATCTATAAATCAATCAATCTATCTATCTATATAACTGTCTATCAATCTGTCTATCTATCTAAGTTTCTATCTATCTATCTATATATTTTCTAATCTATCTATCTATTTGACTTTCAATTTGTCTATATATCTATCTGTCTATCTATTTTCCTTTATAGCTGTGTAAATATCTATCTATTTGTCTGTCTATCTATTTGTATATCTATCTTTCTATCTGTTTATTTATCTGTCTATCTATCTGGATGTATTTCTACCTATTTATTTGTCTCTCTATCTTCTATCTATCAACTATTTATCAATCAATCTATAAATCTATCTATCTAACTATCTCTTTGTCTATCTATTTATTTGTCGATCTGTTTATCTATCTATTTGTCTATCTGTCTATCGATATATTAATCAATATCTATTTATTTTTGGGTATCTATGTGTCTGCCTATCTAATTGTATATTTATATGACTAACAAACTAACTATTTGTCTGTCTATTTGTCTATCTATGAGTCTATATATCTATCTACCTATTTATTTATTTATCTATCTATCTATATATCTATCTGTCTATTTATCTATCTATCTATCCATCCATCTATCTTTCTATGTATCTATTTATATAAATATTTGTTTGTCAATCTATGTATCTATCTATCTATCTATCTATCTATCTATTTGGATGTCTATCTCTTTATCTATCTGCCTATCTATCTATCATCATATCTATGTAACTATCTATCTATTTGTTTATATATTCATGTGTCATCTATCTATATATTTGCTTATCTTTTTATCTATATATTCATTTTTCTATCTATCTATCTTTTTGTTTATCCGTCTATCTATCTGTTTGTCTATTTTTCTATTTATCTATCTTTAAATCAATCAATCAATGAATCTGTCTATCTATCTATCTATCTATCTAATTATCTATCCATCTATTTATCTATCTTTTTATTCCTATGTCTATCTATCTGTCTAATTATCTATCATTCAAAAAGTATATTAATCAGTCTCTCAATCAATCTATCTATCAAACAATCTATATGTCTATCAATCTATCTATTAATCAATCTTTCAATCTATTTATCTATATGTTTATCTGACTATCTATCTATCCATCTACTATCAAAAATATATATATCAAGTCGTGTATCTATCTGTTTATCTATTTGTCTATTTATTTATCTATTAATTTAACTTACTGTCTATCTATCTTTCTATATATATATATATATATATATATATATATATATATATATATATTCTATTATATATATATATATATATATATATATATATCTCTCTCTCTCTCTCTATCTCTCTTTCTCTCTATCTATATGTCTATCTATCTATCTTTCATCATCATTTCTATCAAACTATCTTTCTATGTATATGTTTATCTATCTATTTTTCTATTTGTTTATCTATGTGATGTCTGTCTATCTATCTATCTCTCTATATATCTTTCTATGTATCTTTATTTCTTTCTTTATGTTATTTGTCTATCGATCTGTCTATAAATATGTATATTTTTTTGTCTATCCATCTATCTATCTATTAGGCAATCAATCAATTGATCTATCTATCTATCAGCTAATCCATTTATCTATCTATTTATTTATCTGTCTGCAAATCTATCTATCTATCTATATATCAAACTAATTATCAATTTGTCTTTCAATATATCTATTAATCTGTCAATCAAACTGAATATATATCTAAATATGTATTTTTCTATCTATTTACCAATCAATCTATGTGTCTAATTCTTTATCTATTCATCTATCTATATGTCTATCTATTCATCGATCTATCCATCTATCTATCCATCTTACTATATGTCTATCTATCCTCTATCTATCTATCTATCTATATACATGTCTATCTATCTATCTATCGACCTATCTATCATTGCGTCTTTATAATTTTCTAACTATCTTTAGATCTATATGTATATCTATTAGTCAATTTATCTATCTATTTATTTATCTATCTATTTATATACCTAGTTGTCTATCTATATGTATATCTATTTGTTTATCTATATATCTATCTATCTATCTATTTATCAATCAATCTAACTATTTGACGTATCTATAAATATATCTATTTATTTGTTATCTATCAATATAATAATCTATATATCTATATGTTAATCTATCTATCATATATATATCTTTCTATCTTTCTATCTTTCTATCTGGTTGTCAATTTATCTATCTATCTATCTATTTTTCTAACTATCTATCTATCTTTTTATCTATTTTTCGATCTATCTATATATCGATCTATCTAACTATCATTATATCTATCTATCTATTAATCTTTCTATCTATTTGTATATATATTTGCTTAGCTATCTATCTATCTATCTATCTTTTTATCTATCTGTCTGTATAATTATATATATATTTTATATATATCTTTTTACCTATTTATCTATCTATCATCTATCTATGTCTTTTTACCTATATATCTCTCTATCTATCTATCTAATTATCTACACACACACACGCACACACACACACACACACACACACACACACACACACACATATATATATATATATATATATATATATATATATATATATATCTATATGTCTATCAATCTACAATGTATCTATCTATCTGTATTTCTATATGTCTATCTATCTATCTATCTATTTTTTTGTATATCTATCTGTCTATCTATATATCTATATGTATGTCTATCTATATAACTATCTAAGTATATATCTTTATCTCGGTATATCTATATATCTATCTGCTTATTTAAATTTGTATCTGTATCTATTTATCTATCTATCTTTATATTGGTCTATATATAAATTTGTCTATTTGTCTGTCTATTTGTTTGTTTATATGTCTATCTATATATCTATCTATCTGTCTAGCTATATATCTATCTGTCTAGCTATATATCTATCTGTCTATCTATCTACATATCTATCTATATGTCTATCTTTTTATATGTTTATCTATTTGTCTATCTATCTATAGGTTTATATATTTGTCTATTTGACTGCATATATATCTTTCTTTCTTTTTATGTATTTATCTTTCTTTCTAACGGTTTATATGTATATTTATTTGTTTATTTATCTTTATGTCTATCTATCTTTCTTTCTATCTCTTTGCCTATATTTCTGTCTATATAATTATGTCTGTTCATCTATATGTCTATCTGTCTCTATATTTATCTATATATCTATCTTTCTATCTCTTTCTTTATCTATATGTCTTTTTATTTGTCTTTCTATTTATCTATCGATCTATTTGCGTATTTGTTTGTCTATCTATATATCTATTTATATATCTATTTGTCTGTATGTCTATCTATCTATCTATATGTATATCTTTCTGTCTATGTATATGCCTATCTATCTATCTATTTATCTTTTTGTCTACTTATTTTAATATTTAACAATTTATCTAGCAAGCTAACTAGATATCTATATAAATATCTATCTATTTATCTTTCATTCAATCAATCTATCTATATATCTATTTGTATGTCTAATAATCTATCTATTGATCCATGTATTTATCTATCTATCTAACTATCTAGCTTACAATTTATCTATAAATTTATCTATCTATCTATCTATTTGTCTATCTAACTATCAATCTATATATCTATCTATTTGTCTGTCTATCTATCTATTTATCTATCAATCAATATTTCAAAATGTGTATCAATTAGTTTATCAATATGTCTATTAATCTATCTATCAATCTGGCTATCTATTTATTTATTTGTCTATCTATCTACTTATCTATCTATATGTCTGTTTATCTATAAATCAATCTGTCTGTCATTCTATATGTCTGTCTGCTTGTCTATCTATCAATCTATTTATCTATCTTTCTATTTATATATCTGACTATCTATCATATATATTTCTATCTTTCTCTCTATCTATTTCTCTATTTATCTATTTGTATATCTTTATTTATATCTTTTTATCTTTTTATCTATCTATCTATATATTTATTTATCCATCTTTCTGTGTAATAATTTGTTTATCTATCTACCTATATGTCTATTAATATATATGACTATCTACCTATCTATCAATATGTCTATTAATCTATCCTTCTATCTGTCTGTTTATTAATCTGCCTGTCTATCTATCTATCAATCTTTCTATGATCCTAACTATAAATTTGTCTATCAATATATCTATGAATTTGTATATCAATCTATCTATAAACATGTGTAAAAATCACTCTATCACCCTCTTTTAAAATATGTATATCAATCTATCTATGAATATATTTATCAATTTATCTATCAATCTGTCTATCTATCTATCTTTCTATCATTCTAAATTTTTATCTGTCAGTCTATCAATCTATATATCTATGTATCTATTTATCTATCTATATGTCTATCAATCTATATATTTTTATCTCTATGTGTTTGTCCTTCTTTCTCTATGTCTATCTATCTATCTATCTATTTGTATATCTATCTATATGTTTATTTGGTTGTCTATTTGTCTGTCAAATTATCTATCTATCTATCTATCTATCTATCGGTCTACATATCATTCTACCTTGCTAGCTGTCTATTTGTATGTTTATCTGTCTATTTGTCTATCTATCTATTTATCTGTTTGTCTATCTATGTATCTATTTATATGTCTGTCTATCTGTCTATTTATCTGTCATTAATCTATATATCTATTTATCTATATATCTATTGGTATATCTATCTATAAGTATGTATATCTATCTATAAGTATGTATATCTATCTATCTGTCTTTCTTTCTTTCTATATCTATTTATCTATCTGTCTATCTATATGAAAATCTATCTATTTATTATCTATAAGTCTATCTGTCTATCTATCTATCTTTTTGTCTATATTTCTATCTATCTATTTGTGTATCTATCTATCTATCTATTTGTCTATCTATCTATCTATCTATCTATTTGTCTATTTATCTATCTATTTATCTATCTATATATCTATCTGTTATTATATCTGTTTATCAATTTATCAATCTATCTATCTATCAATTTTTTGATCTATCTATCTATCAATCTATCCATCAATTTGTCTACTAATCTATCTATTTATCTGACTATTAATTTGTCTATCAATCAATCACTCAATATATTTTTCAATCTCATTATCAATCTGTCCATCTATCTATCTATCTATCTATATGTTTTTCTATCTATCTATATATTAGTCTGTCTATCTGTCTCTCTATTTGTCTAGCTATATGTCTATCTATTTGTCTAACTATATTTTTATATATCTATCTATTTGTATGTCTTTTTATCTAGCTTTCTATCTATCTATCTGTCTATCTGTTTGTCTTTCTATTATTCCAAGTATCTATTTATATGTCTATCAATTTGTATGTAAATCCATCTATCTATTTATATGTCTACCTGCCTATCTATCTATATGTCTATCTGTCTATCTACCTATATATATATATTTGTCTATCCATCTTTCTATGTGTCTATCCATATGTTTTTCAATATGTCTATCTATGTGTCTGCCTATATTTCTATTAATCTCTCATTCTGTCGATCTATATATTTGTCTATTTATCTACCTATCTGTTTATCTATCTATTATCTACATATCTATCTATCTATTTATTTGTCTATCTATTTATTTATCTACTCTCTATCAATTTGTCTATATATATGCCTGTCTATTAATCTATCTATCTATCAATCGATATATCTATCTATCAACCACTTTATCTATCTATCTGTCTATCTATTTATATTATATATATATATATATATATATATATATATATATATATTTAGGTATATATTTTTTTGTCTATCTGTCTATCTATCTATCTATATAACTATCTATCTATCTACTTTTTATATATCTATCTATCTTTCTCTCTATCTATCTATGTGTATATCTATCTGGTTGTCTATCTATTTATCTATTTATTTATCTGTCTATATATAAGTCTATATCAATCTATTTATCTATATGTCCATCTATCAATCAATCTAATCATTTATCTAAAAATATATCTATCTATCTGTTTATCTATTTGTCTGTTGATCTATCTATCTATCTGTCTATATATCTACCAATCTATTTGTCTATCTATCTTTCAATAAAAATATCTATTTATTCATTGATCAATCTGCCTATCTATTTGTCTATATATATATATATATATATCTATCTATCTATCTATCCATCTATCTATCTATTAGTCTATCTTTTTTTATGCCTATCTATATTTCTACATATTTATCTATCTATCTTTCTTTCTATTTATCAATGTATCTACCTGTCTATATGATATCTATTTATCTATCTATTTATTTATCTTTTTATCTATATATTTGTATATCTACCTGTCTATATATATATATATATACATACATATAATCTATTCTAATGTCAATTCAATTAAAGTAATCAATGTTGATAACTATAATAAAAAATGATATTTAATCAATCAGTTGAGCATGGTTTGTGTAGATATGTATGTGTACTAAATGCACAAGGTTCTTGACTAACATAAGGTTAGAGAAAGGTATATAAATATATATATATCAAAAAATCTTACCATTGATATATCTAAGTGGTCATATCTGATTGTCTTGAACTCGAGGCTTATTACTATTGAGTGAATAAATGTATCATCACATTAAAACATGATTTATTTTAATTGTAATTTAGACAAAGTAGTCTATATTGATGGACTATCACCAAAAATGGTATTGAATTAATCAGTTGAGCTTAAATATAAAGAAGAGTAAAATCGTGTGTGAATTTTGAGGAGAGATGTGAAGGAAAGGTACCTGAAGAATGTACTCAAGGTCCCTAAATACAAAGTTAAGAACTTCATGACTTACCATGTGAATAAAATTTGGAATCATCTTCTCTAGAAAAAGTAGATTTTATTTAAAAAAAACAATACTACCTAAGAGTAAATACACCGGGCTGCTTCCAGCTGGGACATTTCCTCTTCAAATACATAAATAGAAAGATATATAGAAAACAAATATATAGATAAATAGAAAGATATATTTATTTATATATATAGATAAATAGATTAGATAAATAGCTAACATAAAGATAGATAAATAGGCAGATTAGATAGACAGATATATAGATAGATTATTAGATAGATAAATTGACAAATAGATTGATAGATATAGATTGACAGATAGATAGAGATAAAGATATAAAAAAAGATATTCAGATATATAGACATATAAATAGACAGAAAGATATACTAATAGATAAATAGATATATAGATAGAATGATAGATAGAAAGATAGATAGACAAATAGATAGAAAGATAGATAGATAGATCGATAGATTCCTAGATAGATAGATAAATAGATAGATAAATAGATAGAAAAATAGATAGATAGATATTTATTTTATAAAATCATATATTAATTAGGTTCAAATATTTGCACACAATATTTATTATAAAACATATAATTCATAATTCTTAGCCTAATATATAATATTTAATAAAATACGTTCACAAATTTTGATATTAGATTATTTTACCTAATATTTTATTAATAAATAATATTTTCCTATATTTTATTAAACATATAATTAGGGTTTACGTCAATTATGAATAATTGTGTGTGTATTAGCTAAATTGACTCTCTGAACTATGTAAAGCTGGACCTCCCTCTCTAGTGACAATGTCTTGAAGTCTATTGATTCTGTTTGTTTCTCTCATTAGAACTCTTTATTGCCATACAACAAAGGGATTGAGATTTAGTGGAAGAAATTGGGTTTACTTTCACAAAGCTATTCAGCAGGATGTTTACCGACAAGGAGATGAGGATTTTGATCCTAGGTCTTGATGCTGGTGGTAAGACAACCATTATGTATAAGTTGAAGCTTGGTTAAATTGTCACCACAATTCCTGCTATTGTCTTCAATGTAGAGACTGTTGGATACAAAAACATCAATTTAACTGTGTGGGATGTTGCGAGTCAAGACAAGATTCACCATTTCTGGAGAGATTACTTCCAAAATACCCAAAGTCTCATATTTGTGGTGGACAACAATGACAGAGATCGAGTTGTTGAAGCCGGAGATGAGTTGCATAGGATGCTAAATGAGGAAAAGCTTCGAGATGTAGTTTTGCTGGTGTTTGCCAATAACCAAGATCTTCCCAATGCATTGAATGCAGCTGAAATTACTAGCAAGCTAGGACTTCATTCTTTTTACCAAGGCCATTGGCACATTCAGAGCACATGTGCTATCTCTAGTGAGGGCCTTTATGAGGGTTTTGATTGGCTTTCAAATTACATTGCCAACAAGTCATAAATAATTTTAGCATGATGAGACAAGCTTTGTTGACATATCTGGATGTAGACGTAATCTTTGCCTATTTTGCTTGAGTTTTGTTCTATTATGTGGATGACATCATCTATTTCTAGGAGATTCAAATTGTATTTATATTTATATATTGAATGCCTGAAATACAAGATCACATTTACATTGTTCTGATCTGTTGTATGCTGAACTTGTTTGTTTTATGTTTTGTCTTTTTTCCATTGGATCCCATGGGTATGAGAACATATAACTATAAATAATTGTCTTTGACTATATGTATAACTATAAAATATTATACATTATTATATTTAAAAATATAAGTAACAACATATATTTAATATACATTTTTATATATTAGTATATAAAAGTGTATTTTACCATATATATACCTATAGATAACTATATGTATACATATAGAAAATTACATAAAAAATATATATATACCTACATGTATAAATATAAGTATAACTATATGTGTAACTATATGTATAACCACATGTAACTATATTTATATTTACATGTATAACAACAAACAACATTATGTTAACTATATGTGTATAAATATATATAAATATTTGTATAACTATATAACACTCTATATAATTAAATATAACTATATTTGTAACTATGTATACATATCTGTAAATCTATATATTTGTTTATAACTTTGTATGCATTTTATGTATACCTACTTATAATTACTTAGAGCTATGGAACAATGCAAAACAGCCTCAGAAATCAGGTATTATTTGGATGAAAGCTATCATACACTACTTTCTTTTTCCTTATAACACTAATGTATGCTGATTAAATATTATTAAAATTTGAAACTTGTAATCATATCACAATTTTTCTATAATAATGAGAGTAATATAACCTCTAATTTATTTAACAATTTACATCCTCAGTTAATTGGGTACACTCTGGAAAGATACATGAGTTGGTAATGAAATCATACAAATCTCATGAGTTTGATGTTGCTTAAAATAAGGAATAGGAGCTATGGATCAATGCAAACCAGCATCAAAAATCAGGTATGATATTGATGATAGCCATCACAAACTGCTTTCATTTTCCTTATTAAACTAATGAATGCTGAAAAAATGATGGTAAAATTTGAAACTCCTAATCATAGTAGGTTTGCTATTATGTTTCTTTCAAGGCTAATTTATAAACTTCTATAGACTATTATGCATTTATGTTTAATATTGTTTCTCATATAGTTTGTGCTTTGCTTATTAACTTGATATCTACATGAAAACATCCTTTGAGTAGCCAAGTAATTTTACACGTGGAACTTTATTAAGTATATATGTACATGTACACTGTAGTGTACATGTTCATATATTATATGTACATGTACATATATAATGGTATATATGTATAAGTTTTTACCAATATATATGTACATACTTGTACATATATACTCTGCAAAGTAAATGTACATACATGTACATATATACTATAGTGTACATGTATATGCGTATATATTTACATATGCACTACAATGTATATGTACATATACTGAGTATATATGTACATATAAATACTTGTATATGTGTACCAGTATATATGTACATATACATATATACCACTATGTACATATATACTCCTATATATGTATATGTACATATATATCAGTATATATATACATATATATTATAGTATATATGTACAAATATATTACAGTATTATATATTTATGACATTAAGATTTACAAAATCATGACATAGAGTTTTTAGTGCGGTAGAATTTAGCATGGTTTGTATTAAATCAAAATTTTGCAAGATTTGTAGTAATCTAAAACTCTTCATCTGTTATATCTGCTACTAAACTATATGTGTATACCTATATATACATATTTGTATAACTATATAAAGTCTATATAATTAAATATAAGTATATTTGTAATTATGTATACATATATGTATATAAATTTGTAAATATATATTTTTTTTATAACTTTGTATATATTTATATACAACTGCATATAACTTCATGTATGAAAATGCTCATTCAATGTATCTATCGTGATCATCCCCGTCACCACCACCGCCACCGCTGCTACTGCCATCACTGCCACTGTTGCCGTTACTACTGCTGCTGATAATAAAAGTATGGCGGGCGATGATGCTCGACTGATGACTTGAGATTGAGCAAATTTTTGACGAGGTGACAAACTTCTTTTCCCAAAATAGGACCTGATATTCCACTTAGACCATAATTACACATCACTACACGAGCATCATCATCATCATTATAAGACATAGTACAATTAGAACCAATCATGTAGAATTTAGAGCATAAAAACTTATTTACTCATACGTTCACTTTGTACCATATGATAATTGCATATCAATACAATTACTAAGATTTTTAAGACCAACATCTATTTGTCTAGTGGGCCTGGACCAGAAATAGCATACCAGGGCTTTAGGAAATGTCTAATATCCATTGCTTTTATTAATTGCATCTCTAAGCAATGCACGATGATGACCTGACCAGCCTGAGCAATTATATATTCAAAAGTGTGTCTGTGTGTAAATGGGTGTGTGTGTATGACAATATATACATGTCTACAAATACATATATGCTCCCACTTATGTGCACACTTGTTATACCTACGTATATACTCTATATATACTTACGTATATACCGAGTATATTCATACTTAATATACTCGGTATATGTACATATATAGTGCATGTCATGCGCCATGACTCTGAAAAGAAAGATCAACACACCACAAGAGCTAGCACATGAGGCCCTGTATTGCACTGTCCCAACATCCAACTCTGCATGATAAGAAAAAACCTAATATCATTAACAAATTTCATAGGCTTTAGACTTTAAGAAAACTAATTGACAAATAAAAATTTTAAAAAGTTTCCCGGTGAAAATTAGAATAGTACATGCCCAGAAAAATAGAATTTTTATCTTCCAAAACAAAACAAAAAAACAACACGTGCAAAAATAAAATAATTTAATCTCCAATGTCCTTGATTTTAATTCAATCACAACATGCTTTCTATCTTATAAATCTAACATGCTCTCGAAGATAAATTTTCATTATGTATTTCTTCTTTTGTGTGACATTATACTTGATCTCTTTGACAGGTTTGGTTGCGTTCGGAATGAGGCACCAAAATGCATGTATTTATATTTTTGAACATGATATCAAAGTGGGGGAAATAAAAGTGATAATGCCACTACCACCACCATCATTTCAGCTAACATGTTAGAGACTACCCCAAGACACCTGATGTTTTTTTAAAGAACAAAAGTAAAAGTGTTTGGAGTATGCCATCAATATAAGCACTACAATACCTAGACTAGATACAAGTGAAATAAAAAATACGAAAATTAAAATAGTGCAATAAATATAATAAATATTATATATTTTCATCACCTCAAACTTAAAAGTAAATAGAAATTAAGATACTCTAGATAATTCTCATTAAAATCTTTGCCAGCAATTGTGATGAGAATGGTTATTGCCTTGCCCAGCACGTACCCAACCCAGAATAACCGAGGTCTGAACTAGGAGAGCCAGCCAAGTGCTCTTCAGGGCCTGGCCATGGCACCTCGTCCACCTCACAAAGGCCCAGGCACTAGACCATGGACCCTTGTGGGCCATGTCCCCTGGACAGTGTGTGCAGGTGGCAAGTGCTGAGCATTATGGCAGCATTATATCAATATATTATACATAACATAGAAGTTTGAATTGTTATGTGTATCTATATATTCACATAATATAATTATTGTGTATTACAATATACAAAATACATACATATTGTATATATAATGTACATACAATGTGTATATATACTCATATTGAATATATACATATACACATTGTATATAGACAGAAATTATTGTGTATATACATCTATACATAATGTAAATACAAAATATATACATACTTAGTATATAAAAAATTTCAAACTATGAATTTAAAAAATTAAATAACAATAAAAAAATTTTTTAATTTAAAATTATAATTAATACTTATCAAATAAAAAATTGTAACATAATCTTTCAAAATAAAACTAAAACATAAAAAATATTATTAATCATTAAGTCATAAAATGTTAAAAATTATAAGAACCTTTTCAGTCTATCTATTATGATCTATACAACTTTAAATTTTATCATATACATCATCAAATATATTTTGTTGTGATGTAGGAATTTGATCTTGAAGACTCATCTATGTATTATCTTAATCTTTCTATCATAACAAATTTTCGATAATATTGATTGTAATTTGATTTTCCTATCTAAAATAATATTAAAAATAATAAATATGATAGACTTTAATATACAATAAACACAGTAAAGATTGGAAGATCACGAGACATTT
The DNA here is from genome assembly GCA_029783825.1 of Sapria himalayana. NCBI lineage: Eukaryota > Viridiplantae > Streptophyta > Magnoliopsida > Malpighiales > Rafflesiaceae > Sapria > Sapria himalayana. The sequence continues at coordinate 59,275 of JAREIK010011206.1, forward strand.
TAGATATCATTAAAAAAATTTTATATAATTTTTACAAAGTCAATTCATCTAGATTCTTCATATCCTCTAAAAAAAGTAGAATAATAATTGATGTCTAAGTATTTTAACAAGTTATTCTTATAGCTCTAACTTATCACTTACCTCTAGCTAATTTGAATTAATTCATATTCATATCTAGAACAATAACGATGATAACAAGTTATTCATTTATAAAAAAATGAATATATTCATATCTTAAGATAAAAATGACTTAAGTTTATATATTCCATGAATCAAAAAACATTAATACATTATTGTACATCCTGACATATTCAATGTTATATGATGTCTTTTTAAAAATGTATATTTAATGAAATCTACTGATAATTTTTTTTTGTATTGAATCTATTTAGTTTTAATGATATTATGAAATTTTTTAATAATATATGATATGCTTTCAATGAGCAATATTCAATGATTCTCTTGGTATTACTTGAGAAGGATTGAATATGTTTGGTAGCATTTGATGACAAGTCTATGATTTTCAATCACATTCAAATTTTATTAATGACACGTCTTTTTATTATTGCATATGAATTTTTTTGATCAATTTCAATCATTTTCTAAAAATATGTAAGATATGTTAACATATTTTTTATAGTTAATGATTAAATTATATGTGGTGCTCTTACAAAAATAAAATATACATCAAATAATTTGAAATATAAAATTTATAAGAAATAATGAAAAAAGATAAACAATAAAATAAAATACAAACTAATAACACTTAATATTTGAATGATAAAAAAATGAAAATAAAAACTCTTTTATAAATGTGCAAGAGGAGCTCTCAAATGAAATAGCAAGCAAGATGAATCTTCACCCACCCATATCAATGATCTTCAATTTTATGTGTTGGATTTTTATACAAATTGATAATTTTCAATAATATTAAATAATATTAAACCGTTGTTTAATGATATATGAGTTTAAATGATATATGATTTATTTTGATATATGTTAACATTTGTTTTATGACACTTGATTTTTTTATTATAATTCCAAAACAAATCATTAATATTTGACATCATAAAATCAATCTTACTCCATCAAAATAGAAATATCGATATTTTTATATATGTCCCCAAATTATTGATCATTTTGAATACGAGAAAAAACTTTTGTTACACTTGCTAGTAAAAAGTTAAATAATGTACACTTTTAATAATTTTAATATGGTATATAAAACTAAAATATGAACATGTTGTACAATTTTTAAAAAATAAAAAATATTCATAAATAATTGAAGTCATAAAAAGTTGTCTTAAAACGATTTGAAAATAAATCACCAATATATAAAAAATATAAAAAAATATAAAATGATAAAAAATCATGAATATTTATCACATTTCAAACAAAATTGTTAAAAAAGTTAGATTTTCATGACATTTAATGGAAAACTTTTAGTGTCGATCAAAAATATTCTAACAAATATCAAGTAATTATCATTGAAAATATATCAAATAGTATTATCCCAGCATCAAATGTATTGGATAATCTTCAAGATTCCTTCAATCACCACATATATTGCATAACAGCATCATAAAACTAAATTAATATACATTGCTTTTATATATATATATTGCAAATTTACTCCATTTATACACACACACACACACACACACAACATCATATGTATATATGCATATGCATATGTATGCAAATCTATAAATATATATAGATATATTGATGTTATTATATATGATGTATATATTTATATGTGAATTTTATAAATGATATGCATGTACATATAAATTTACATATATGTGATAAAGGTGATCTTAAATCATGATTGAATGAAATAATTACTTACTTGTTTAATTTACAGTATTACATATATTTTTATGTGCTAAGAAGGCAATGGCTAGAAAATAAAATATAGAAAGAAAGGACATAATTTTGATCCAAACATCATATCCTGATTATGAATCTAGGAAAATAGAATATATAAAGAGATATTTTAGTAAAATGAAGATTGTTGCTGGCCATAGTCATCTCTTAAAATATTTATTTGCTAGATCTTTCTCTATTTGGTTTTATTCGTAGTATGTTCATTTTCACTCACCTTCAAGCATGGAAATGCAACAGAATGAGTGCTAAACTTGTATTGAAAGACATTAAATAAGAGGTATTGAAAACTTTCATGAAAATATCAACAATTTTTTAGAGGAAAGATGACGGAGTTAAAAAATGCTGAACATGACATTTTCATGAATAAAATGGTAGTCAATTTCAATGTATTTGATGCAAGCATGAAACAAATGATTATGTAATAAGTAAATAACATTTTGATTGTCATAGAGGAGGAGAGGTTGATGTTCGGTTTGAATTCCAATGTCATGGAGAAGATATTGGAGTCACATGAGATCAGCAATAGTAGTGACTATAGTGAAATATTATGTTTATGCACTAGAGTGGGAGATGATAGGTTACTTTTTGGAACCAAAATTGATGTATTTTCATGAATAAAATGATAGTTAATTTTAAAGTGTTTGATGCAAGCATGAAAAATATGATTATGTAATAAGTGTGGATAACATTTTGATTATCATGAAGAAATAGAGGGTGACGTTCGAGTTGAATGCCAATGTCATGAAGAAGATATTGGAGTAAAATGAGATTAGTAACAATAGTGACCATGGTGTGATATTATACTTATGCACTAGAATGGAAGATTTAGGTTACTTATTTGAAGCAAAATTAATGTATTTTGATTCAAGAAAGATGCAAAAACTAAAAGTAATTTGTTGAGTTAAATGGATGACTTACCTAATCTACATTACAAAAGGCATTAAAAGTAAGTGAAATTTATAATAAATATTTCAAACCACGTGTGAGGGTTTCCTTGATGCAACTAAGTATGTGTTTGACTACATGAAAGTCCATGGTTGGATTTTGGAAGTGTTGACTGACTAAGTTTACAACATAACTATGATTAAGGCGAGTTAATGTGAGACATTGAGGGACCCTCAAAGTCATTGGTAAGTAATAAGATTAGTGAGATGCTCATCATCTGGAAGAGGAGTAGGTTTGTGGACAATGAGGAAATTTGTTTTTGTAGCATCAAGCATGTTTGTTTTAACTAACAGGTCATGTGCATATTTAATTCGACTAAAAAAAAGAGGCATTGGAAAATTTTTAACCTCTATCCCCATAAAATAATTGAGATTGCATAAATACTTCAAAGAGAAATCATCATTTAGTCAAGCAATGAGGTAAGATATTAAAAAGTGGTCATTACTAATAAGAAATATATCATCAAGATAAACAAGAAAGAGGACAAGATAAGCAAGTGTGATGAATGAATAAAGAGTTATCATCTTGATTGGATTTAAAACAAAAAAAAAGATTTTTGACAAAAGTTTAGCAACCCAAGCACAAGAGGCTTGTTTATGGCCATATATAAACTTATGTAGAAGACAAACACAATGCAAGCAGATTATTCTCATAAAACTAAGAGATTATTTCATGAAAATCTTCTCAAAGAGATAACCAATTAGAAAAATATTTTTGTCAATAGAAAGGATGAGATGACTAGTGATAGCCATGAAGGGCTAAATGTTTCACCAAAATCAAGTCTAGGAATTTGGGAAAATCTCTTAGCAACTAAACATGCTTTAAAGAAATCAATCATATCATATTATTTGAATTTGGTGCTATATACCATTTTTTTGCCAATAACATTAAGGTTAGAAGGTTTGGACACTAAAGTCCTAAGTGTTATTAGCATGAATAGTAGCAAGTTCTTTTTGCATGGAAGGTATGATGATGGAGAACCTTCAGAGTATTTTTTTTAGTGTCTTAGGATCATTGCTAACAATAAAGACAATTCTTGAAAGCTATTCATTAAGATTAGAAAAAGTTGTAATGGAAAGATTATGAAAGAAAGATAATTCATTTTTTATTTAGTGAAAACAATTCTCATTGACTACGTGTTGAGAAATGTAAATCTAATTTGATGTTAAATCAAGACATCTATAAAATTTGGGTAAGAAATTATATCCTAAGAAAGAACAAGGTACAACCTTTTTTGAAGATTTGTGCATGTTAGAGGTTTTTAAATAAATAATGAGGAGTATACCAAAAACACATAAGATATACTAACTTGGATGGTAATCAAATAATTTAAAATATTGATAAATATTACCAATAGAAAATAGATGTAGTCTATTAATAAGATATGACATAAGTAGCAATTAAGAAGGTATCAACTCAATTTTAAAGGGACATTTGCATGAAAAACAAGGGTACAACTTATTTCTACAATATGTCAATATTTTATCTCAGCTAATCACCTAATCCTTTTTGTTCATGGGTATGTAAATATGATATTTATTTTATCCCATATTGAAGCAAATGATTTGAAAAATTACTTGAAAAAAACTCATCTCCTCCATCATATTACAAAGTTTTTATCAAAAAGGTTTTCAAAAACATTTGAAAATTTAGAAAACATGTGTAAAAATTAGATTTGTAGCTTAAAGGATATACAGATATGTATCGGATAAAATCAACAATAAAAATAACATTGTATAAAATTTATGGGTGGAAAAAAGAAGTATTGTGCCAAATATATCACTGTGAATTTTTTCAAGATGAAAACTTATAGTAGTTTTTGATTTATTAAATAAACCTTTGTGATAGTTTCCAAGTTGATAATTAGTGCAAGGAATATCCTTAACTATCAAATTGGAAATAGTAATAACCTTTTTATTCTCTAAATTTTTTAAAAAGGCATAATTAGGATGCACTAAATGAGCATACCAAATTTTTGAGTATAATACTTGCAATTTTTGAGTATAATATAAGTTTCACTTTTTTCATGTTAAAGGATAAAACGAATTCTTATTTATGATAATTTGTCATTATCTACTATATGAAATCCTTGATAACAAAAATAGAAAATGTTTAATTCAAATAAAAAACATTATCATGAATAAGTTGACAAATTGATAATAAATTATTTTTTACCTCAAGAACTATTAAAACATCTTTAAAATTTAATTTATCATGATGAATGTCAAAAGATACATTGCCAGTATAGTAAGTAATTAGTCATGCTTCTCTATCTCCAACAAAATGCGATCATTACCAAAATAAGGTTTCAAAGTTTTTAATTCAATTCACATTTAAGGGTACTCAGCTTTGTGAACAGCTGAATTTTAACTCATAATTTTCCAAGGGAATCCATCTAGGTGAAGATGGCATGCTCAAGGATGTGAATTTTAAATTATTATAACTTAGATTACCTAGAACTTTTTGAGTTATGTGGAACAAAGTTTAAGTAATAATTTGTAATAATTCTTCCTATCCTCCCCCTATTTTTTTACAAATCATACTTTTAGCATATTTAATGCTCTTAGTAGATTGAATAATCTAATCTCATATAATTATAATCGCTTTCTAAAATGATATATCATCTCGAGAAGTGATATTCCAAATATCATATGAGGCAAGATAGTAATGATGGATCCAATGGATCTATAATGAATCCTATTTATTATTGATACACAATAGTTTCTTAATGAAAAAAATTATTATTCTTTAGGTTGATCAAAAGAAGACCCAACCCACTATGAGAAATAGGTTTACAAACCATGCTCCATGAGATCTTGTGCCTATATATATCTCTCTATGGTTGGGGAGCCCTATAAAAATTTTCTACAGAAGTTATCAATGGAAATAACAATAGCCTGAGGGATGAGGAAGAGTAAAAACTAGTATCCTCAATTCCTTGGATGATAAAATCCAACAACTCTATCCTCTTTTTGACAGACAATAGTTTTTCATCCCACGGTTGTATTATAGAAGAGATCTCATTGACTAGAGAAGAATTGTGAAGTGATCAATCTACTTGATGATTATGAAACTCCCATAAATATAAAAGGAAGATTGATGTGTGAAAAATAAGAATTATTAATGATCAATTCATGGTGCTCAAGTTTTATCCCTCCAAATAATATGTTCAATTTGGAAGGATTACCTTGCAGTCCTGATGGTTCAAAAAATAATTGGACACTATATATTAAGGAATGAATAGAGGTTCATTCTCTTTTTGAAAAAAAAAGATAAAGATCATCTACATACATAAGATGAGAAATGTATTGTTTAGTATATCATGGATGGAACAAAAAAATTGTATCTAGTGGTATAATTAATTAGTTTTGATAGGTATTCCATAGCAATAATAAATATGTGGGGAGATAGTGGATCATCACAAGTCAACCCTTTTCTTTTCTGAAAAATACCCATGCATATGCCCATTTATCATTATGGAATAGCTGGTGGTTGAAATACACAAATAAAAAATATTGATGATCTTGTTTGGGAAGTCTAGTGCATGCAACATCTCAGTTATGAATACCCAATTTACCATGTCAAAGATCTTTTGCAGGTCTATCTTAAAACACCTAGGAGATATACCCTTCCTTGTATATCTCCTAATTAGATGTTGAGTAAGAAGAAAATTATTCATTATTAACCTTCCTTAGTATACCAAAGTTTGGTAAATAAAATCATTAGCTATAGACTTGATTTATGAAATTATTAGTTTAAATATGATCAAGTTAATGACAATACAACAAGAAATCAATCTATAATCTTTAATAGTAGATGCATGAAATGATTTAAGTATTAAAACAATACATGCATGATTGATATGTTCCAAGATTTTGCAATTAATAATAAATGCTTATAATGCATTAGTAACATCTTGTCTAATATAATTCCTTGAGAGTTTACAAAATTTCAAGGAAACCCCATCAGACCCTAGGTTTTTTAAATCCTCAGTATTAAAAAGGGTAAATTTCTATTTTATTATAGAAAAAGGATAATGATTATTTCAGATATGTTCAAGGGTAAAGATCATTCCAAACTTGACTACATCCACCTAGATAAGAGGGAGATTGTATGTAGTCCCAAAAATATTTTAAATATTATTTGTGAATTTTAATGTCACTCCTCCCAAAGAGCTAGTAGGGTCCCCATTTCCATCGATGATAGAGACAATATAATTATTTTACAACCTTGAGTTAATCATGGCATGAAATATAATGCCCAAAAAAATGATTTGGGCAAATAAATAAGATAAATGTTTGGTTAATCCAAACTTGGGGTTTTCTAAGAAATTAAGAAATGATTAAATGATAATTAATAAATATTAAATGATATATGATTATATTGATAAATGTCAAGTGCAAATGAATATGTAAATATATAATTGAGCATTATATGTTAAATAAGAAATTGACCAAACCCAAAAAACTAACTAAAAGAAAAAGGGCAAAATATAAATTTGGTAAATGAGGACCTAAGGGTCATATATTAATATATTTATATGCCTAAGTATGATTATGAGAAACTTGAAATGCAAATAAAATAAAATATGGGCTATATAATATTCATATATTCTTATAATATATGAATATATTATGAGAAACTTGTTATATCTAGACATATATAAGATATAGAATATATATGTCTAAAAAGTAAAATTAACTCATATTAAACATACCAACCTATCACTTAACTCTAACTTATTTGAATTAAAAAGTTATCATCTTCAGATACTTCATAATCATAATTTCATTAAAAAAATACTTATTTTCTTAATATTTAAATAAATTTTTTAATTAATCAGAAATTATACTTTTTTATTCTTATAGCTAATTAATTCCTATTCTAAATGTAATATGTTTTTATAGTTATACATATAGTAAGATACAATTATTTATCATTATATGTTATTGTACATATAATATATAGTTATATATATATATATATATATAGTATATATATATATATATATATATATATTTAAACATATAGTTATATATAGATATATTCATACAAGTAATTATATTTAGTTGTACATAAATATATTCAAAGTTATAAACAAATAAACAGATTTACATATATGTATACATAATTACAAATATAGTTATATATAATTATATAGAATTTTATATTGTTATACAAATATTAATATATAGGTTTACACATATAGTTTAGTAGCACATATAATAGATGTAGAGTTTTAGATTACTACAAACCTTGCAAATTATTGATTTAATGCAAAAATTGCTAAATTCTACTTCACTGAAAACTTTATCTCATGATTTTGCAAACCTTAATGTCATAAATATATATAATTCTATAATATATATGTACATATATACTGATATAAATTTACATATACAAATATAGTAGTATATATGTATTCACTAGTATATATGTATTTGTACATATATACTTGAATATATGTTTAAGTATTTATATGTACATATATACTCGTCAAATGTACATATACACTATAGTGTATATGTACATATATAAACTATAGTATATATGTACATGTATATACATTTACACTATAGTGTATATGTACAAATATGTACATATATACATGTAAATACTTATACATATATACTAGTATATATGTATATGTACATATAATATATGTACATATACACTGCAATGTACATGTACATATATACTCAATCAAGTTCCACGTGTAAAATCACATGGCTACTCAATGAATGTTTTCATGTAGATAACAAGTGAATAAGCAAAGCACAAACTAGATGATAGGCAATATTAAATAGAAATGCATTATAGTCTATTGAAGTTCATAATTTAGCCATGAAAGAAACATAATAGCGAACCTAATATGATAATAAGTTTCAAATTTTATGAATATTTTTTCAGCACTCATTAGTTCAATAAGGAAAAAGAAGGCAGTATGTGATGGCTATCATCCAAATCATACCTGATTTTTTACGCTTGTTTGCATTGATCCATAGCTTCAATACCGCATTTTAAGCAGCAGTAAACTCATGAGATTTGTATGATTTCATTAACAACTCATGTAGCTTTCCATGAGTGTACCCAATGAACTAAGGGTGTTAATTGTTTAATAAATTGGAGCTATATTATTTTCATTATTATAGGAACATTGTGATATGATTACAAGTTTCAAATTTTATGAATATTTTATCAGCATTAATTAGTTTTATAAGGAAAAAAAAGTAACACATGATAAATATCATAAAAATCATACCTGATTTATGATACTATTTTGCATTGATCCATAGCTCCATATAATTATAAGTAATTATACATAAATGTATACAAAATTATAATCAAATATATAGATTTATATATATGTATAAATAGTTAAAAAAATAATTATATTTAATTATATTTAGTTTTAATCAGTTTTATAAATATTTATATATAGTTATAAACATATAATTGAACATAATGTTGCATGTTGTTATACATGTAATTATAAATATAGTTACATGTGGTTATACATATAGTTACACATATAGTTATCCTCATATTTATACAAGTAGGTATATATATTTATTTATAAAATTTTATATATTTATACATATATACGCATAGGTATAGATATAATAAAATACATTTTAATATACTAATATATACAAATCTATATTAAATATATATTGTAAATTATATATTTAAATAAAATTATGCATAATGTTTTTATAGTTATACATATAATAAGATATGATTATTTATAGTTATATGTTATTATACATATAGAATATATAGATATAAATATTTTTACATAGTTAAACATATAGTTATATATAGATATATTCATACAAATAATTATACATAATTATATAAAGTTATAAATAAATATATAGATTTACATATATGTATACATAGTTACAAATATAATTATATTAATTATATAAAGTGTTATATAGTTATACAAATATTTATATATAGTTATACAAATATTGATATATAGTTATACACATATAGTTAAACATAATGTTATATGTTATTATACATGTAATTATAAATATAGTTAAATGTGGTTATACATATAGTTACACATATAGTTATACTTATATTTATACATGTAGGTATATATTTTTTTTATGTAATTTTCTATATGTATACATATAGTTATCTATTGGTATATATATGATAAAATACACTTTTATATACTAATATATAAAAATGTACATTAAATATATGTTGTTAATTAGTGAGATAAATAGATAGATAGATAGACAAATATATAGATAGACATTTCAACAAATCTATAGATAGATAGATAGATAGACATGTAGACAGATAGATAATTAGTTAGTTAGACAATTAGGTAGATATGAAGATAGGCAGTTAGATAAATAGACAGATAAATAGATTGATAAATAGATAGATAGGTAGATGAATAGATAGATAGACATATAGCATTACAAAAAAAGCCAAAATAACTAGGGATATTTCCTTAATTATTATAAGAAATTCTGTAGTTAAAATAGAATAGCAACAGATTTATGATGTAAATTATCCAAAGCTAAAGTGCTCATCACAAAATATTATTCGAAAAAAACTTCCCTAGCAAATTTTTGAATTACAGAAGTCCCTAGCTAATTATATTTTTTTCCTTAATTTTTTGATCATAATTAAGAGTAGTAATTAATATTTGTCTCCTAAATATATATAATAACTTCCCTGTCTAAATTAGGGAGGGAAAATATATTTTCATTCCAAATATATTTTCACAATTTAATTTTTTACAAAAAATTTGATTACATATTTTTAAATATTTATATTAAATTGAATAAAAACATATACTATACCCCATTTTTTATAATTAACAAAAAGTAAAAACAATTTAGAAATTATTCTGATACAAAAGTTACATAGTTAAAACAAAAAGATTACATAAGGATATAATCATTTAAAACTAAATCATCATCTTCATCATTAGTTAGTGCATTTGTGCTTGCTTCTCCTGCATGGTTTCTTTGCTAGAAGTTAGTATGCTATCTACTACGTTAAGGCCATTAACTATGACTCTATATAAGATATCTTATTTTGCATTGCATTATTAACTTCTTTCATCTCATCATTCACTTCTTTTATTTCTGCATTTTATCCTTCAAAATAGTATCTACTGATCCTTCTCTTTAAATATATAACCAAATGTTATATATTTAATATTAATTTTCCTAGCTAAATTATTAAGTGAAAATTTCCTAGCTAAATTAGCAAGGAAAAATTCCCTAGCTAACTGGGGCTTTTCTGTCGCTAAACTTATATGTTGACAGAAGCTTTCCTAATCTAAAGTGCTCGTTGCTAAAAATTAGCCAGGGAAATAGTCCCAACTAAAGTTTTAGTGACGGTAATATCTCTAGCTAAAATAATAATTTCTCTAGCTAAATTTGCAAAGGAAAATTCTCTAGCTAAATTAGCAAGGGAAAATTCCTTAGCTAAATTACAATAGAAAATTCCCTAGCTTTTTTCATTCCAAAACTATTTTCAGAATTTTTTTTTATTTTTCAAAGTATTTAATTAAATAATTTAATATTTTTATTTTAAATTGAATTAAAACTAACACTATAAACAATAATTTATAATTAACAAAAAATAAAATCATTTAATTAATTATTCTGATTCAATAATTTACATAAATAAAACAAAAATATAACAAAATTGTTTTTTATTTTATTCATCAATGTATCTATCGACAATGCATAAAATATAATATATCCGTGTATTGGCGTTGCTTTCTTTCTCTCTACTCCTCTGATCATGATCTTTCTGCTACAACAAAGCTGTCCGAGTCACAGTTCGACATGTCTAGTAAAAAAACTCTTCACTTATATAAGCTTCATATGGGGAACAATGCGGTACCATATCTATACGAAATTTAAACAAGCCAATAAAATCAAAATATATAAATAAAAAAAATTATGTTTTGATAAATATATAATACTGCAGTATATATCTACATATATACAAACATTTCACTCATTACATATATTACTGCAGTATATCTACATATATACTAAAGTATTATATGTACATATATTCTGAGTACATATATACTCGATATATACGTACATTTAATACTACAATATTATATGAACATATAATACTATCGTATTATATGTGCATATAGTACAGTATATATGTGCATATATACTGAGTATATAAGTACGTATATACCTAGTATATAAGTATGTATATACCGAGTATATATTTATGTATATACCAAAAATATATGTATGCATATACCGAGTATATATTTACATATATACAGAGTATATAGTATGTATATACATAGTATATAGTACGTTTATACCGAGTATAAAGTACGTGTATACCGGGTATATGCATGTATATACAAAGTTTATATGCGTGTAGATACTAAGTATAAATATACGCATATACTAAGTATATATTTACATATAATACTACAGTATTATATGTACATTTACTATAGTATATAGATACATACTATAATATATATGTATGTATATACTTAGTATATACATACTTATATACTACTGGATATATGTGTGTATTACTGAGTATATATGTATGTATATACCAAGTATATACATATGTATGTACCGATTATATACGTATGTATATATCGAGTTTATAGTACGTATATAATGAGTTTATACGTACATATATACCTAGTATATACGTATGTATATACCAAGTATATATGCACGTATATACTGAGTATATATGCACGTATATACTGAGTATATATGCACGTACATACTGAGTTTATATGCACATATATACTCGGTATATATGTACTCGGTATATACGTACAAATATACTCAGTATATACATACATATATACTCGATATATACATACATATATACTCGGTATATATGCACTATATACTACAGTATATATGTACGTATATACTACAGTATTATATGTACATATCTATAATCACATAACCTTTGATGATACAAAACTGCAACAAATTAGTATTATCTCATTTATACTTCACAAAGATGACACAAACCTACAACAAATTAGTATGATCTCATTTATACTTCAAAAAGACGATAGATTACTTCGCTATCAACATAAATATGAAATACGAAGATTATTTAAATTTTAGAAAATATCTCTAAAAACTATTAGAGAAAAACCTGGAAGATGAGCCATGAGGTAGGCTTGGAGCATCAAAGTTCGCATCTTGCCTCCCCTCAACCAAAACTCTCTCCCGGTCCCAAGGCTTATAAGGGGGTTGCTCTACCCCGCCATGACTGAGCTGACAAGCTAACAAAGAACTAGCAGATGAAATAGAGACTGATCATCTGTAATAGTAACCATTAACAAATAAATAAGAAACTTAAACCTAGAAAAATGGAGCACTCCACCATGCTAATGTGCAACACAAAATGATGAATAAATTATTAGAATAATAATTTTGAATAACTACAATCTAAGCAATCCTTGTCTTACATATTTAAAACAAAGATATAACAAAATTTTATTACATCTTATTCATCAACGTATCTACTGATAGTGCATAAAGTATAATCTATCAGTGCATTGATGTTGATTTCTCTTCCTCAGCTCCTCTGATCACCATCTTTCTACTGCTACAAAGCTGTCCGAGTCGCGGCGCATCATGTCTAATAATAAATCCTCTTACTTATACAAACTTCATATAGAGAATAATGAGGTACCATATCTGTATGAAATTTAAATTAGTGAATAAAATCATAAAAAAATTAAAAAAAGCTATGTTTTGATAAATATATAATACTATACTATATATGTTCATATATACTATAGTATATATGATCATATATTACTGTAGTATTTTATGTACATATATATTGTGTATGTATATACTCAATATATATGTACATATAATACTGTAGTATTATATGTACAAATACTGTAGTAATATATGTGCGTATATACGTATGTATATATAGCCTTTGCTGCTGCTACAGCCACCACCACTGCTACTAATGCTCCTGCTGCTGCTACTGCCATCGCCACTGCTACTATTGCTCCTGCTGTTGCGACTGCCGCTGCCACTGCCACTATTGCTACTGCTGCCAGCACCGCTACTGCTACTACTGCTCCTACTGCTACTACTGCAACTGTCGCTACTGATGCTACCATTACTAGTTCCACTACCCCTGCTATAGCCACTACTGTAGTGACTTATGCTGTAGCTACCACTGTCGCTGCCACTACTGTCGCTGCCGCTGATAATAAAAGTGGGGCTGGTGATGATGCTCAATTGATAAACTTCCCTACCAACCACTTATTTTAAGATTGAGTGAGTTTTTGTTGTGGCGGCGAGCTACTTCTTCCTAAATAGGACCCGATATTACTTTTGGCACTAGCGGCCTGTAAAAATCATGTAATGATATGTTTTTCCTTCCAATTGAATACAATTTTGTGAGATGTAATAATATTACTCGACACTACACGAGCATCATTATCATCATCCTAAGACAGTACTATTATAACCAATCATTGAAGTGCCTACCACAAGAAAACTTATTTCTTCATAGATATGCTTTGTACCATGTGATAATTGCATATCTACACAATTACTTTTAGATTTAAGACCAACCTATGTCTGCCAGGCTGGCATAGATAAGAAATATCTTCATGCCACAGTTTGGGAAAGGTCTAATATTCATGACTTTTATGACCTGCATCGGTAAGCAATGCATGATGATGACTAGACCAGCCCGAGCAATTATATATTCAAACATGTGTGTGTGTGTGTGTGAATGGGCGTGTATGTAAGACAATATATACATGTCTACAAATAAATATATGCACCCACTTATGTATATACTCATTATATAACTATGTATATACTCATTATATACGTTTGTATATACCAAGTATATTCATACTTATATACTTGTACATTTACAGTGCATGTCATGCACCACATGACTGAAAAGAAAGATCGTCACACCACAAGAGCTAGCACATGAGGCCCAATATTGCATTGCCAGAACATCCAACACTGCACGGTAAGTAGAAACCTAGTATCATTAAAAAATTGCACAGGCTTCAGACTTTACAAAACTAATTGACAAATAAAAAATAAAAAAAGTCGTGAAGTGAAAATCAGAACAGTACATGTTCAGACAAACTGAATTTTTATCTTCCAAAACATAACAAAAAAATAACACGTGCCAAAACTAAATAATACAATCTACAATGACCTTGATGCTAATTCAATCACAACATGCTTTCTATCTAATAAATCTAACTTGCGCTCGAAGATAAATTTTCATCATGTATTTCTTCTTCTGTGTGGCATTTTACTTAATTACTTTTATAGGTTTGGTTGCATTAAGAATCATGCACCTGAACGAATGTATTTATATTATTGAACATGATAAAAAATGGGAGAAATAAAAGTGAAAATACCACCACAAGCCACCATCATTTCAGCTAATATGTTGAAGACTACACCAAGACACATGATGTTTTTTTAAAGAACAAAAGAAAAAGTGGTTGAAGCATGCCATCAATATAAGCACTACACTACCTAGACTAGATACAATTTGAATAAAAATACATAAATTAAAATTATGCAATAAATATTATGAATATTATATATATTCATCACCTCAAACTTCATAGAAAAAAATTAAGATACTCCAGATAGTTCTCATGAAAATCTTTGCCAACAATTATGATGAGAATGGTTATTATCTGGCAAGGCACGTGCCCAAACTAGAATAGGCAGGGTCTGAACCAGGAGAGCCAAGCATACCCTAGTCAGGGCATGTCCATGGCACCTGGTCCACCTCACAAGATCCTAGGCCTTGGATCCTAGACTACTATGGGCCATGTCTCCTGGATAGTGTGTGTAGGCGGCAAGTGTTGAGCATAAAATATCAAATAGCCTCTAGATTCTACATGTCTACTATGGGCCATGTCTACTATGTTTAGCCTTATAAAAAAAATATCAAATAGCTACAAAATTAACAAACTTCATATAATAAGACATACATGAAAAGATGACTTGTCTTATAGCCACTCTCCTAAGAGTTATAAAATACTCTTAACGTTAAAAAATATATAAAAATTTATATTATATGGCTATAAATTTATAAGAATTTATCATAGTAATTTTTATGAAGATAATATGTAATAATTTTAAAGGCATAAAATTTCATATTATTTGATATCATTTATAATTTTTAAAAATCAAAAAAATACTTAAAGTGATAAGATAATTAAATAAAGTTATTATAATTATTTTAATAAATATTGTATGTTAAAAGCTAATCGAAAAAATATTACTCAATTGTTTAATTCTTATAAATTTTAGTAGGGTCAAATATCTATGTATTTATTTTTAAATATTAAGTTATTTTCTTTAAACTTTAATGAAAAAATTTATATTTTTATTATATTTTAAAATTTTTAAATTTTGTATTAATTATATTTTTTTAAGTTTCCTATAATCATAAATTCTTTTATACTAATAATCATATTAATATTTACGAGTTTATTCATCAATTCATATATTTTTGAAAATATTTTATATTTTATCCTACAATGAATTAATTTACATTTATATTAGTAAAAATTATAATGTATGTTAATTTAATTTTTGAAATATTGAAATAAATTAGTATACTTATTAAATTAATTATTTAATATTACATTAATAAAAAATTAAGTTTTTTAATTAAAAAATTTTAGAAAAATTTTTACTAAAATTTTTTAAAAATTTAATACATCATAAAAATAGATGTTTTAGTTCTTATTAATATAATTTTTTTTGTATTTTAAAATTTGTTAAATTATTAATTTATAATAATCTTTTTTTATGATTTTATGAGGAGAATGTAACTCAAAAGGATCGCTCATCTAAAGACCTTTAACATACATCTAATAAACAAAATTAAATAAAATATTAAAAATAATAATAAATTAAAAAAATTAAATAATTAAATATTGCCTAGGGAAATTCGGTCACTATGTTTGGGATTTAATTAGCTATGAAAGATAGAATAAAGGATAATTATATAATTTTATAGATAGAAAATTGATAGACATATATATAAATATAATGATAGATAGATAAATAGACTGATAGACTAAAAGATAGAAACATAGATATAGAGATTGATAGACAAATATACAGATAGCTACATATACAATAGATAGAGAGATAGATAGATAAATAGCTACATAGATTTATAGATAGTTAGACATATAGATAGATTTACATGATAGACTAATAGATAGAATGATAGTTAGATAATTATATAGATAGATAGATCTAAAGATAGATAGTTAAACATATTGAAAAATAGATAGGAAGATAGTTACAAAATTAGATAGAAATATAATCATTTAGACAAATAGATAGATAGATATATAGATAGAAACAAAGACAAATAGATAGATAAACAAATAGATATATAGCAGATTGATAGATAAACAAATATATAGTTAGATAGATATATAGATAGATAGATAAAAAGATATATCGACAGATAGAAAATAACTAGAAATATAGAATAGACAAATAGTTAGATAGATAGATAGATATACACATAGAGGGATAAAAAGATAAACATATAGATAGATAGATTGTTAGCAAGATAGTCAAATAGATACATAGAGATATAGACAGGCAGATAGATAGATTGATAGATAGACAGAAAGACATATAGATAAATTTATAGATATAAAAATAGTTAGATAGATAGGTAGACACTTAGAAAGATATACAGATAAAAATATAGACAATTAGACAATTAGACAGATAAATATATAAATAGATAGACAGATAAATATATAAATATATAGACAGATAGATAGGCAGATATAAATAGATAGATAGACACATAGATAGATAGACTATTAGACAAATATAGAGATAGGTAGATAGATTAACTAATAGATAGATAGACAGATAAACAAATAGATGGATAGACAAAAAGACAAAAATAGAAAAATACAAATAGACAGAAATATATATATATAAATAAATAGTTAGATAGACAGATATATAGATAGATATATAGATAAATTGATAGAAATATATATAGACAAATAGATAGATTAACAAAAAGATAGATTGCTAGATAGACATATATATAGATCGATATATAGAATTATAGCCAGATAAATAGATAAATAGAAAGAGATAGAGATAGATAGATATATAGATAGATAAGATTGACAGATCGATAGATGGAGATATAGACATATAGATAGATAGAGAAATAGATAGAGAAATAGACGTATATAAAGATAGACAAATAAATAGATAGATAGATTAAGAAATAAATAAATAGACAAATAGACAAAAGATAAATAGATAAGCAAATAGACATTTAGTAAGTTAGATAGATAAATAATACATAGATAGATTGATAGATAGAAAAATAGACAAATAGATAAATAGATACATAGATAAATAGGTAGATAGACAAATAGATAGATAGGGTGATTGATTGACAAAAGACAGATATACAGATAAATAAATTGATAGATACATAGATAGACAAATATATAGAGAGATACATAGATATATAAATAGATAAACAGATAGAAAGATAGTCAGAAGACAAATCAATAGATATATAGATAGATTGAAAGGCAGATAAATAATTAGATAGATAGATAGAAACAAAGAAAGACAAATAAATAGATAGACATATAGATAAATGGATAGACAGATAGAAAAATCATCAAAAACTCATATAAATAGATAGATAGATAGAATAATTTATAGATAGATAGATAAATAGATTGGTAGATAGGTAGATAGATAGATAAATAGATAAACAAATATATAGATTGAAAAATAGAAAATAGAGACAGAAACATAGAAACATAGATATATAGGAAGATAGTTAGATAGAAAGATATATTGATAGATATAATGATAGATAGAATTATCGATTAATTGTCTGATAGACATGTAGATAGATAGATAGACAGACAAATAAATAGAAAGACAAATAGACAAATAGATAGATAGATAGATAGATGAGTAAACAGATAAACAAATAGCTAATTAGACAGACAGATTGATTTATCGAAAGAAAGACAGATAGATAGATAGATGCATAGACTAATAGACTTATATACTAAAAGATAGAGAGAGAGAGAGAGACATAGATAGACAAATAGAATGAAAAACAAATATATAGATAGATAGAGCCATAGTGAAATAAATAGATTGAAATCTATACATAAAGGCAAATAGATAGAAAGACTAATAGTCTAATATATGAATAGAGAGATAGATAGAAAAACAAAAACAAAGATAGATAGATAGAAAATTGGTACATAGACAGATAGATATATAGAAAGATACAAAAATAGAAAGACAAATAGACAAATAGACAAATAGACAGATAGACTAATATACTAATAAATAGGTATACATATAGACAAGTAGACAAAAAGATAAATATAAATATAAATATATAATATATACAAAGATAGACAAATAGATAGATAGATAGATAGATATGTATATAGAAATAAACATAGACAGATATATATATATATATAGAAAGATAAATATAAAGATAGAGACATAAACACAGTGAAAGATAGACATATATACACATAGACATAGATAGATAGATAGATACAAAAAGGATACAGATTGATAGATAGACAAAAAGGCATATATGTAGAAAGACATATAGACATATAAAGAGTTAGATAGATATATAGATAAACAAATAGATTGATGAAAATATAGAAAGATAGATATATAGACAACTAGACTGATAGATAGACAAATAGATAGATAAGCAAGAAATACAATTAGACAGATAGATAAATAGATAAATATATATATTTAGATAGATTGAAAATTTATAGAAAGATAGATTTATACGTAGATAGATAGATAGAAAGATAGATTAACAAGTAGATAGAGGACAAATAAATAGATACATAGAAAGATAAAAAGTCAGATAGATAGATAGACAAATAGTCATATAGGTTGATAACAAATTGATAGATAAGTAGATAAGAAGATAGGTAGATAGTTAGATAGATATATAGATTGATAGAGAGATAGATAGATAGATAGACAGACAGATAGATATTAAGACATATATATGGATAGTTAGATAGATAGATCGATAAATATGAAGATAGCTAGATAGTTAGATAAACAAATATATATATATATAGACATATAGATAGATATACATAGTCCGATAAAAAGAGAGAGAGAAAGATAGATAGCTAGATAGATAAATAAGCAGATAGGTAGATAGATAGATAGATAGATAGACATATAGATAGATAGTTATTTAGATAGATAGATAGATAAATAGATAGATAGCTAGCTAGACAAATATATAGATAGAAAGATTAGTATATAGCTAAAATAAATAATTAGATAGAAAGATTAGTATATAGCTAGATAAATATATAGACATATAGATAGATACATAGAAGAAAAATAAATAATTAGATAGATAGAGAGATATCCAGATAGATAGAAAGATAATTAGATAGTTAAAAGATAGATTGATAGATAGAAAGATATATAGATAAGCATTTAACCATATATAGTTACACATTTAGACAAATAGTAGATAGATAGTTTAGTAATTAGATAGACAGACAGACAGATAGATAGATTAATATATAGACATATAAAATAATTAGACAAATAGACAAATAAACAAATAGATAGATATATAGATAGATAGTAGACAAATAGATAGATACATAGATAGACTTATAGAAAGTTTGAGAGATAGATATATTGACAAATATACCAATAGATAGATAGACAAATAGTTTGAGAGACATGAAGATAGATTGATAGCTACATCGATATATAGATAGATAGATAGAGATATAGAATTACTAATAGACAAATAAATTGCTAGATAGTTAGATAATAAATAGATAGATAGATTAAAAGATAGACAATCAGACAAATTGAAAGATAGATAGTTAAACAATTACAAATAAAGATAGATTGACTTATAATCATTTATATAACAAGATAGATTGATAGATACATAATAGAGATATAGATAGATAAATAGATATATAATTATATAAATAGATAAATTGTTATATAGATAGATAGACAAATAGATATATACATAGATAGCTAATATACTGATAGATATATAAAAATATAGACAGATAGATAGTTACATAGACATATAGATAGAGAGATAGATATACACATACCTGGATAAACATGTAGATAAATAGATTGATAACAATATAACCATAGAGATAGATAGATAGATATACAAATAAATAGACAGATATATATATATATATATATATGGATAATTAGACAGACAAATAGGGAGATAGATAAATAGATAAATAGATAGATAAATAGAAATATAGATATATATATATATATATATATACATATAGATTGAAAGATAGATAAAAACATAGATAAATAGATAGACAAATAGAAAGATAGATACTTAAATATAAAGATATACTGATACAAATAGATATATACATAGATAGAGAGATAGATAGATAAATACATAAATAGATATGTAGCTAGATAGATAGATAAATCGATAGATAGATAGAAAGATAGATAGATATACATATAGATAGATAGACTATTAGACACATATATAGATAGATAGATAAATAGATATATATATATATATATATATATATATATATATATTAACTATTAGATAGATAAACAAATATAGAAATAGATGAATAGACAAAAAAAACAAAACACAAAAATACAAATAGACAAAAGTTTAGATAGATAAATAGACACTTAGACATGTATACAATATATAGATAGATAGATAGGTAGATAGATATAGAGATAAGAAGATAGATAGATTATCAAAAAGACAGATTGATAGATAGAGATATAGATAGATAGATATATATATATATACACACACACACAGACACATATAATTTAAAAAATTGAAAGAGAGAGAGAGAGAGAGATAGATAGATAGATAGGCAAATAGACATCTAAAGTAATAGAAAAATAGATAGATAGATAGATAATAAAATATATAGATAGATAATGAAATATATAGATAGAAAAATAGATAGAAAGATAGATAGATATATAGATAGATAGATAGATAGATATATCAATAGATATATCTATAGATAGATAGATAAATAGATATATAGATACACAGATAGATAGATAGATAGATAGATAGATAAACAAATAGACATTTGTAAGTTTGATAGATAAATAAATAGACAGATTGATTGATAACACATAGAAAAATAGACAAATTGAAAAATAGATAAATAGATACATAGATAAATAGGTAGATAGACAAATAAACAGATAGGTTGATTGATTAAGTAAAAAGATAGATAGAGCGATAAATAAATTGATAGATAGATCGATACATAGATAGATTAATATATAGATTAATATATAGAAAGATACATAGATATATAGATAGACAAATAGATGAAAGACATATAGTCTGATAGATAAATCAATAGATAGACAAATAGATAGAATGGTAGATAAATACATAGGTAGATAGAAAGATAGATAAATAGATAAATATAAAGATAAGCAATAGATAGATACATTGAAATTTTAAAGATATAGAAACATAGACACAGAGACACATATACACATAAACACATAGACACATAGACCATAGAGAGATAGAAAGATACAAAGAGATAAAGATATATAGATAGAAAAATAGACATCTATGTAGAATGACATATAGGCATATAGAAGAGATAAGATAAATATAAAGATAAACAAATAGATAGATCAAAAGATAGAAATATAGATATACAGACAAATAGACTGATAGATAGTCAAATAGATAGATAGTAAGATATACAGATTGACATATAGAGATATATATATATAGATAAACAAATATATAGATAGACAGATATATAGGTAGATAGATAGACAAGTAGACAGATAGATAAATAGATAGATACATAGAAATATAAATAGTCAGATAGATAGACAGATAGAAAAATAGTCAAATAGTTCGAGAGACAAATAGATAGATAAGCAGATTGGAAAATAAGTAGATAAATAGATAGATAGATATATAGATAGATAGAGAGATTGATAGATAGATAGACAAATAGATAGATAGATATACGGATAGTTAGATTAACAGATTGATAGATATGAAGATAGGCATATAGTCAGATATATAGATATACATATAGACATATAAATAGATAAATAGATAATTAGACAAAGAGCTAGACAAATAGATAGATAAGCAAATTGGTAGATAGACAAATAGACATAAAGACAGATATATAGTTACTTAGATAGACAGATAGATAGTTTGTTAGATAGACAGATAGATAAATAGATAAATAGATAGATAGAAAGATAAGCATATAGATAGATAAATAGTTACATAGATAAAAAGATTAACAATTAGATATATAGAAAGATAGCCTAATAGATAGAAAGACAATTAGATTGTTAAAGAGATAGATTGATAGATATACAGATATACAAATAGTCATTTAAACATATATATAGATAGACACTTATACAAATTGATAAATAGATAGATAGATAATAAATAGATAGATAGTTAACTAAATAAACATATAGATATATAGATAGATACATTGATTAAAATATGGACATATAGAAAATTAAATGAATAGACAGACAGACAGATAGATAGATAGATATAAAGTTATATATTGATAAATTGATATATAGATAGATAGACATTTAGATATATTCATAAATAGCTAATATACTGATAGATAAATAAATAGATAGATAGATATATTATTAAATAGATAGATAGATAAATAGATAGATAAATATATAGATATATAAATAGACATATAGATAGAGATTGAGATAGGCATTTAGATCCATAGACTGATAACAATATAGCCATAGAGATAATTAGATAGATAGATATATATATATACACACAAATAAATAGATAGATATATAGATAGATAGATAGACAGATAGATTTATACCTAGATAAAAAGATAGATAGATAGTTAGTTAGTTAGATAGAATGACAGATAAACAGATAGACAGATCGACAAATAGAAAGCTAGATAGATAGACAAATAGAAAGAGAGATTTATAGTTAGAACGACAAATACACAAATATATATAGATAGGTAGATATACTGATAAATAGATAGATATATAGATAGATAGATAGATATATAGATAGACAAACAGATAGATAGATAGATAGATAAAAAAATAGAAAGATAAACAAATACTCATATAGAATAATATATTGATACAAATATACAGATATACTAATATATAGATAGAAAATTACAAAAATAAAAATAAAGATATATAGATTGACAAATATACAAAGAAGCAAAAAGATAGATAAGTAGATAGTTAATTCGATGGATAGATAGATAGATATATAGATAGACATATAGACTGATTGACTGATAGTCTCATAGACAACAAAACATAATAGACATTTAAAGAGTTTGATAGATAGAAATATAGAAATATGGACATATAGATCGATAAATAAAATGTTAGATAAATAGATAAACATATAGAAAGATAGATAGATAGATAGACAACTAGACAAATTTTGTTAGATAAATAGATCGATAGATAAATAGATAGATACAAAGAGAGGTAGAGAGAGAGAGAGAAATGTAGATTGATTGATAGATAAATAGATAGATAGATAGATAGAGAGATATATATATATATATATATATATATAGACAGATAGACAAATAGATAGATATACAGATAGACATATTTACAAATAGACAAATAGATAGATCTATATATATGTATATAGATATATAGATATATAGATATATAAATATATAGATAGATTGATTAATTTATTAATTTATTTATTTTTAGACAGATATATAGATAGTAGTTAGAAAGATAGATAGATAGATATATTTAATGATAGATAGATAGATAGAAAGATTTGTAGATAGACGAATATGAAAAATTTCAAAAAGACAAATAGATAGAAATAGATATAGATAAATGGACACTTAGATAGATAGACAAATATATTGAAAGACAGATAGACAAATAGATAGATAAATAGAAGAATAGATAATTGGATAGATATATAGATAGACAAATTGATAGATTAACAAATAGATAGATTGATAGATTGATAGTTATTTAGATAGATAGATAGATAGATCGATAGTTAGACAAATAGATTGATAGACAAAAAGAAAGATAAAGAGTGAGATAGATAGATTTATTGATGGACAGATTGACACACAGATTGTTATAGAGCTAGACAAACCAAAAAAGTGTCACAAAGATAGATATACAAATAGACATATAGAATCATAGATAGATTGGAAGATTTACATATAAATCTACAAATAGACAAATAAATCAATAAATAGTTAGATATATAGACAAATAGAAAATTGAAAGAAAGATAGATAAGAAAATAGACAGATAGAATTATAAACTGGTAGATTTATAGACTGATAGATGGTTGGATATTTAGATAGATAATAGATACAAAAAGATAGTAACAGAGGTAGGTATATAAAAAGATAAATAGATAGATATATAGATAGATTAATTGATTGATTAACAGATATACTGATAGATTGATAGATATAGAAAGATAGTTAGATAGTGAGATAGATAGACAAATATAAAGAAAGATAGATAAATAGATAGATATATTGAAAAATAGACATAAACAAATAGATAGATATATAGATAGACATATAGACAGATATAGATAGACTACAGACAGATGGATAGATAGATAGATATTGAGATAAACATATAGATATATAGATAGATAACATATAGACAGATAGACAAATGGACAAATAGATAGAAAGACATATAGATAGTCAAATAGATAAATAGATATATATATATATATATATACATATAGAAAAATATAAATATAGACAGCCAGATAGATAGAAAAATAGATAGAAAGAAAGATAGATTGATATATAAATTGATAGATAGATAAGCAAAAATATAGATAGGTAGAAGGGCAGATAAATAGATAGATTCAAAGATAGAAATATAGATAAACAAATAGATAGATAAATAGATAGATAGAAAGATAGATAGATAGACAGATAGATAGAAAAATACAGAAAAATAGAGAGATAGACAAAGAGAAAGATTGATAGATATACACATAGACACGTAGAGACATTAATAAATAGATATATAGATAGATATACAATTAGAATAATAGATCACTAATAGGTAGTTAAATAGTTTGATAGATAGACACAAAGATAAATAGATAGATAGACTATTAAAAAGATTGATAGATAGATATATAGACAAACACACACACACACACTTATATATATATGTATATATTTTGAAAGATGATTGATAGATAAGCAAAAATACAGATAGACATATAGTTAGATAGAAAGATATTCAAATAGATAAATATATAGATAGATAGACTTATGGACAGATATACAGATAGTGAAATAGATAGATAGATATGCAAAGTATTGATAGATTGATAAATAGGTAGATAGATAGATTGTTTAATTGATAGATATACATATAGACAGATAGAAAGATAGAAAGAAAGATAGATAGATAGATATAAATAAATAAATAAATAAATATATATATATATATATATATATATATTGTTGGGAAATTACGCTCCCATAGTTATGATTTTAAGATATATAAGACAACAAAACAATAACACAACATAACAATATATATTCAATCCACAATCCAACATGGTAGAAACAAAAAAATGAGAAAACACAAAACCACAAATAATGTGGTTCGCTAGTCACTCAATATGACTAGCTACATCTACCATAAAATACTTATGCATTACAAATTAAACCAAAATTATCTTACAATTTGTGCAGCACAGAGAAAATTATAATAAATCGCACAAAGAGAGAGAGAGAGAGAGAGAGAAGATGATGAATAGTTCCAGATCCGAAAAAACAACAACCCGAAAATAAAAATACAAAAACATTTATAATAAAAACATTCAGTTCAATCCGATAAAACTAGCTACATCCACTGTTATTGTTCTACCGCTGCATCTATGTCCCCTTAATATTTCTTTTCCTGCTCTTACATGAAAATATTAAAACAAATATATTTGGTTATACAAATAGATTATCAAAAACAAATTATATTTAAACATATATATATATATATATAGTTAAAAAGATAGATAGTTAGTTAGACATATAGACATATATATAGATAGACAAATAGACAACAAGACATATAGAGAAATAGATTGAAATAGAGATAGATAAATAGACACTTGGATAGATAGACTAATATATATATATATATATATATGTACAAACAGAAAGAAATTTAGATAGACAAACATATAGATAGATAGAAAGATAGACTAATAGACATATAGGCAAAAAAGTTTGTTAAATAGTTAGATAGGTAGATAAATAGACATATAGAAAGATATACATATAGATTTTTAGTTAAAGAATTAGGTAGATAAAAAATAAATATATAGTTAGATTCACAGATTAATAGATTGTTATATAGCCAAATAGATACATAGATAGATAGATAATTATATAGATAGAAAGATAGATAGATATATAGATATTTAGATAATAAGATATACATAAAGATTATTAGACAAATAGATATATAAACATATAGATAGATAGACAGAAAAATAGATGGATAGACAGATAGACTTATACACTAATATACTATTAGATAGATTGAGAGATTGATAGATTGAGAGATAGATAGATTAAGAGATAGATAGACAAATTGATAGATAGAGATATAGACAAATAGATAGATCCATTGAGAGAAAGATAGATAGATAGATAGATATTTAGACTGAGATATAGATAGATAGATAGATAGATATACATATATATAGATAGAAAATAGACAAATAGATCGATAGATAAATAGATAGATTGATTGAAAGATAGATAAATAGCTAGATAAATAGATATATAGATAGATAGATAGATAGATAGATAGAAAGATAAATAGATAGATAGATGAACATATAGACAAATAGACATTTATTTATCTATTTATTTTTCTATTTGTCTATCTATATGTGTATCTATGTCTATCTATATGTCTATCAATTTGTTTATATATCTATCCATCAATTTGCATATCAATCTCTATATCATTCTTTCTATCAATCTATAAATCAATCAATCTATCTATCTATATATCTCTTTATCTATCTGTATGTCTATCTATTTGTCTATTTATCTATCTATTTATCTATTTGTCTATCTATCTTTCTATATGTCATTCTATCTATCAATCTCTATTTCTATCTATCTTTCTCTCTTTCTGTCTGTCTCTATATTTGTAAGTATATCTATCTATCTATCCATCTAACTTTTTGTGTATCTTTTTATCTTTTTATCTACCTATCTAACTATTTATCTATCTATCTATATGTCTATCTATCTATTAATTTATCTATCAATATATCTAGCAATATATCAATCTAAATGATCTGCCTATCTATCTATCTATCTATCTAAGAATCTATTTATCTATCTATCTTTTTGTCTATCTAACTATCTAATTGTCTAGCTATCTATCTATATATATGTTTGTGTCTATCTATCTATCTATATGTTTGTGTCTATCAATCTATCTATCAATTTATCTTCCTATATATATGTCTATCTTTAAATCCATCTTTCTATCTATTAATCTATATATCTATCTATCTAATTTATATCTTTATTTAAGCATTTGTCTATCATTTTATCATTCTATCTATCTATCTATCTATTTATTTAACTATCTATCTAAATGCATATATATGTGTGTATATATATATATATATATATATAAATCTATGTATATGCTAATCTTTCTTTCAATCTATCTACCAATCTGTCTTTTATGTCTAACTATTTATTTGTCTATTTGTTTATCTATATATCTATCAGTCTATATACTTGTATACCTATCTACTTTTCTACTTGTCTACCTATATACTTGTCTGCCTATCTACGTGTCTACCTATCTTTCTATTGATGTGTTGACTTATCTAACTGTCTACCTATTTGATTATCTATCTATCTACCTGTCTATCTTTCTAACTATCTACCTATCTATATGTTTATTTGTCTATCTGTATATCTATCTATATGTCTATATGTCTATATGTCTATATGTCTATATGTCTATATGTCTATCTGTGTATCTATCTATCTGTCTATCGATTTATCTATTTATCTATCAATCTCTCTGTCAATCTATCTATATATCTGTCAATCTATCATTATGTTTATCTTTCTATTTGTATATCTTTCTATATGTCAATCAATCTATCTGTCTATTTGTTTATCTATCTATCTATCTTCCTATATGTCTATCTGTATATCTATCTAACAGTTTAACTATCTATCTATTTATCTACCTATCAATCTCTTTATCTGTTTATCTATCTTTCTTTATATTGGTCTATTTATCTATCTATCTATATATCTATTTCTCTATTTGTTTATCTACTATCTATTATATATCTATCTATCTATCTAACTATCAATCTATTATTTGTCTGTGTGTCTATCTTTCTCTTTGCTTGTTTGTCTATCTATCTACATATTAATCTATCTATCTATCTATCAATCAATTTCTATATATTTCTATCTTTCAATCTGTCTATATGACTATCTGCCCATATGTCTATATATCTATCTATCTATCTATCTGTTCAACTTATATATTTCTATCTATCTATTTATCTATATCTTTCTATCTACATTTATATCTGTCAATAAACCTATATATCTATCTAACTAACTATCTATCATTCTATCATTCTATTTGTCTATCTTTCTATTTATCTATCTATCCTCTTGCCTATTTAAGTATCATTTATCTATATTTCTATTTATATGTCTATATGTTTATCTTTCTATTAGTCTATCTGTATATCTATCTATTTTTCTATCTATCTATCTATCTAGATATCTATTTTCATCTGTCTATCTATCTACCTATTACATATCTACCTGTCTACATATCTTTCTATCTACATGTCTACTTGTCTAGCTATATAGTCTACTTGTCTAGCTATATAGCTATCTACCTATCTACCTATAAATATATACAATGTTATTAACAAATATTTTAATTTAATTATATGAATACATATATGTATATATAGTTAGAATTATAGTTATATTTAATTATATAGAGTGTTACATTGTTATACAAATATTTATATATAATTATACACATATAGTTATAAATATGTATGTATTTAAAGATATAATTATATATAACATTTA